>CAKAEH010001484.1:0-55453 GCA_916381525.1 Cercopithifilaria johnstoni
ATGTTCCGAGACTACCATTCGAATCTTTATTTTCTTTTCTTCATTATTATTCCTTATCATTCCAGTATTAGAAAAATTAACCAATCTTTTAACCTATCCTATCATTCTTATCTCCTATTAATACATATATATAATTTCCATAGAAAGATAAGATATTGTGTTTACCATTTGCTTTAGAAAGATTGATGTCAACAGCAAACTTTAGATTTCAACTTCTTAACTGGAAATTTTTTTTCAATGAACTAACTAATACTAACAATATACTAATATTGTTAATATTAGTTGGTTCTTAATACTAACAATATTCGATTCTATATTCGATTACATGGAATAAATGGTGAGAAATTGATGATTGTTTTATGGCATAACTAAATGCGGTAAATTTTTATTTTCTGAAATTTTAAATTCATTCAAATCTGATGCAAACTAATAGACTCAGAGTCCAAAAATACCTGACGATATCGCTGACGTTGCACGTAGCCACGCCAGTATTTTTCGATGATAATAGCGGCAGCTTTCATTTGTTTGAATTGTGTCCGATGAATCCATCCACGAATGATTTTCTGAATCGTTGTTACACGCAATATCAACATACGCTCTTGTTCCTGAAATGAGAATTACCAACTTATGTTTTATTTATACCTTTCAAGAATAGTAATAAATTTTCCAGTTTGAATCATCTGGGATCAACTTGCCAACATGTCGGAACAATCAAAACATTCCAGCTAGATGCCAAAGCGTTTATGACCGTTCTTTGCATTTCAAGCAGCTTAAGCCTTTTATAATCTAGTAAAGACACAAATGATTCATTTTAACTCTTCTCTCTACACTACCTGCTGTAGTAGCAAGTGTTGGGCTTCTTTCAAGAATACCATTGTTTTACCCAGCCTAATATCAGCTCTCGGTCCCAAAACAATATCACAAATTCGTCGTGATGCCACACGACAATCTATTTTATGCGGAGGGCCTAAACACTATTTTTATAACGATATAAAACTGGTTTTAAAATTTATTTCGGAAAGGTAATTGTTGTTTTGAAATTTATTCGAGATGCGAATCAAATTTTAATCATTTTTTCAAACCACATAAGACTTGTGGTCTCGAAACAAAGGTGCAAAATTCAAACTCTTAGAACCTGGACGACTAGAATTAAGACGAATAAAAATCTCACCAATACCATCGACAAGCAACCGATAACGTCCCACAAAATACTCATATTGATATCGGATAGGATAACCTGATTTTCGAATCCTTACCATTTCTAGCAAGCTCATATAACGCATTTGCTTGTAAACGATTTCACGCTCCATGAACTTTAATTACGGCTCTTTGATACAGAGAAGAAAAATCTTTGTTAAGTTTATTAAAATTTACTAAAAAATGTAGTTTACTCTATTATTTTAATGAGATTATTAGCTTGAGACATTCAGTGGATCCCTAATACATTTAAACTATCCGTTTTTAGATGCCACCTCTTCTTATGACCTCACTTGGATGCTTAGTAATCAAAAAATGAAATAAGCCTTGCAATGCATCACGTTATTGATACTTTATTTTTTAACAAAAGAGTGCACATAGAAATTCTTTTTCCTCCTCTTTGTTTCCTAGATTATTCGGAAAACAATGGTTTGCTGACCTCCAGTTCTTGAACTTGACTAGCTTCCATTGATTTTTCAAAATTTTTATTTTGAATATATTTATACTTTTCATAACAGTTTAATAACTTACTATAACTTTAATCACTTAAACACGAAATTTTACATTTCGCTTTGAAAAATATATTTAAGTTTGAGTGGCCTAAATACTACAGCCAGGTAGGTACCAGATAGGTGCTTGTAATAGAGGTTTCTTGAGGTTTGGTAACTTCTCATGTTTCTTTCATCACTGTTACTTTTTTTTACAATTTTCAGTTTCCATAATGCGAATATCATTCTTAATACAATTAAAGACAGCATTTCAACATTTGTCTTATGAAAACAAAACAAAATTTCTCGGGAATTAGGAAATGACTTGAGTTAAAGTTGCTTGTCTCTGAAGGATGTATGTAGCCAAATGAGAAGTTCGAAAAGATGACTTTCTCGCAATGTAGCTGAGCAGATATATAAAGTCAAAATTCATTATTTAGGAGGAGCAAGAAAAGGTGTGATAATTTCGTAACGTGATTATAAAGTCAAAGACAGAAGAGTACCCAGAAAATTATTTGTTTCCTGTTAATTTGAATAAGTTATAGCCAGTTAACTCAGGTTTTTTGGTTAAGGAAATAAACTGTAAATTTACCAGTGGTTGTTTAATTGCATTTGGTACAATGCATATTATAAAGAAAGGTTCTTTCTGCTCCAAACTTGTGACTAAATTTTGCAGTGATTTTCTGAAATGGCTAGCAACGGTAGGATGTTTGTTCCGCATCACTGACATGTCGTAGTCGTAGACATCATCAAAGAGCAGTCTAAGAAGTCGGAATTCACTCCCATGTAGAAGCTCAAGTAAATCAGAAGAAAAGTTGTCACGGTTTTTATCAATAAAGCCTGGAAATGAAAAAAAATTTTTTTTTCAATTGGATTGGTTGAAGATGCAAAACTTGGAGCTGATTTATAATGTACTGGCAGATATAATAGCACATTGTCATCAATACATCATAAATTACGCAACTGCGATAGAAATTCTCAGATATGGTGAAGTAACACGTGTGATGGTTAGAATAAGTTAGTTGGGCTGACATGTGATTGTTGTTATTGATACTAGGAAACTTGCAGTTTACGACAGTCTCTCTATCTGCCTTATGAGTAAGCAAATAACATAAAAGACAAGAAAACCTTTGGAATGATAGAAAACAGTCCCAGCATAATGAGCTATGCCAAATGATTTGTCTAAATCAGATTGAGGCCTAAAATATAGTCCTTCTTTGCTCTCATGATGGATGTGTAATTTTTTGAGCATACCTTGATCAGTACCCTGAAAAGTTAAAAAAGAAAAAGAATTCCTATTATTCATCTCGAGTGCTACATCATAGTCATTCTATGTTAAGTTAATTAGCATGCAAACCATTGGAAGAACGCTTTCTTCATCCATAATTGACATAACACTCATTGGTCCCAGTGCAATCAAATCCAAAACTCCCTTATTGCTCACAACTTCGATCGGCCCCCAATTTATCCGTTCCAAATCATAGGTACTGAAAATTCTGAAAATTCACTCTCCATGCAATTCAATTAGTAAAGAAATGAATTTTCGAACACTTCCCTATTTACCAAAGAGTTTTCATTAAAAAGCGAAATTTTTATTCGGTTATTTTTTTCAGCAACCAAAAAATAGTTTGATTAAGAAAATAATTTTGGGAATATGATGAGAGAAGAAATGTTTGATATCTTTAGAGACATATTTTCATAAGATATAGTTCCTGCCTGTTGAAAGTGAGAACGATGAAATGAAGCAAAAGTTGGATATTGCAGAAAGCAGTTTTCTTCTGATAATAAAAGAAAAAAGCGAAGAATCTTTGTCATTGCGTTCAAAACATATAAATCTCATCGATATCATAATCATCCGAAAAGATGAACTGTTCGTTAGCCACAATGATGAAATCAAATATTGATCTTCATGAGATCGAGAAAGATTGCTCCAAAGAGGAATGTAATTGAAGACAGTATGTTAGGTTGAGGAAGATGATTTGAAAAGATCGTAAAGAATGCTATGATTTATCTCTTATTCATTATAAGGAGATTTCTCCCAATTATCGAAGAACAGTGCTTTTGTTGAAGATGGATTCTTATTGTTAAAGATGGGCTCTAAAAAATTATCGAAAATTCAAGAAATTAATGCTGGCATAAAATTGAACTTTCCATTTTATTTATTACTCTAATCGTTCGAGTGATATTAAAATGATTAAGTTTAAGCTTTTGAGTTCAGAAATTGTTTGGATGAATAAATAAGTTGTTTATCCGTTAATCAATAGAACTTTCCATTTTGTTTATTACTCTAAAAATTTTTTTTTTATATGAGCACGCGCTAATATGAAGCAAAAAGCCAGTCATTCTGCATGCATTCGATTAAATGATATTCTGATTATAAGAGTGACAGCTAGTAAAAATGATACGAAAAGCGTATGCGTAAACATATGATAACCAACTGAGAATATAAGGAGCATGTTCTCGCTGATTTCATTCAAACCTATCTTTGTTTTTTATACAACTGCTTATTTCCGATCTTTTATTTCATTTATACCTCACTGATAGCCGATAACATACCAACCTTTGTTCCATTTTGAACATGAAATTGATGAATAGCTGGTGCAGGACCTCGTTCGTATAATTTATGCAAAATTGTTCGAAACTGTTACGGAGCAAATTCTCGAAACCGAAGATATCAAGGATTGAAATGGTACTCTTCTGTGACCTCTCTTTCCGGACTCTTAAAAAGATCTTTCGTACGACAGCTTGTTCATTCAGTAAAGTGGCAAAGACGATGGCTCATTCGATCTTTCTAGGACAGTTCAGTTCGGGTAGATTTCAATTGATAGACAATAAAATTTATCCATTAAAAAACTGTAGCCAATTGAGTGAAACGAAATAAGGAAATGAATTACCCATTCATAGCCTCATTGATCTTTTCGATAATGTGAAGGAAAAGTCGATGATAGACTGCTTTGACGAAGACATCACGTACATTAAGAATTTGTTCAGCACTCAGATATGATACAACCCGTTCCACTCCAATCAGTAAATTGCGACGTGTCAAAGCCTTCACCAATGACTGCTTTTCTACCTTCAAAATTCATCAATTTCTTGGAATTATTTGAATCTGTGGTTTAGCTATGATAAAGTTGCATTTACTTTTCCTCAGCACACAGAATATCAAAAGGAGCTATTGACGTGTTCAATATACTGCAGCTGAACCTTACTATTGCCAGATAAATTCTTTAAGAATTTTTTTCTTGAACAAAAAATGGAATGGATCAATGTATTCCTCATGCGTTTACTTTAAGAAAAACATACTAAAAGAAGATTAGCAACTCTTTCGATTTCATCTGTATCTCTGATTTCCACGGTTTCTATATCGTCCATTGTTGTGACTGAAAATGAAATTAACTTGTACTATTTTCGTGACAAGGGTAATTTATCGAAATCTAAAGTCTAAGTAACGAATTTTGGGCGCTCATCAATTTTGATTTGGTAGTTTCTATTAGAACAGCCATTTCGTAGCTGTCAATGCATACAGTCGACTTACCGATATATTTGATGTTCCCAGTATGTAGTATTGCGGCAAGAATTTTAAAAATGGACCAAATTTCGGAGTCTTTGAACATTAAGACTTTCATGGAAGAACGGATTTCGGCCAGATCGGCTGCATCATTTCGGCCTTCTATTTCTACTGCACCACCCTTCAACAACCACACACAATATCATTTTATAACGCAAGAAAATCGGCCGAGTGATGATTTAAAATCTGATAAGCAACAGATACGGATGATCTTACCTGATTCAAGTAATAGAAATCCTTCACGTTACTTAGTGATAGTTCATGTTTCTCCGATTCAGTTAAGCCGGCAAAAAGACAATAAAATATATGATAATTCCGTTCATCTGACGCTTGTGAGAGAATTCGAGATTTTTCCAGCAAATAATGCTCAAATCTGGCACCTTCGATTGCGCCGTCGCTCGTAAAGTACAAATCGATATTACGTCCAAAGCGTGACGAATTGTCGTTCCGTATAGTTTTTGCATTACCAAATGCTGTAAATTGTTTCTATTGAAATATTAAATTTAGTTTAGCGAATAGCAAAATGTAGCGAAATCTCGAAGGCAGAATGACTGCGGCATTTCACTTAACTATTTCTCAGTTACAGAACTAGATTGGTTGTGAAAGAACTATTAATTAACCAACAACGACTATACACGTCAGGAATAGGAATAGACAAACAAATGATTCTGCGCTTTCCAGAACTGATGCGGAAGAAGGAAAAAAATTTTCCTGCAAATTTGTTATAAAATCTATTGACCCAAGGTGAATTCTGCTGGAAACCGTCTTGTGCAGATCTTGATATGAATGAATTGATTAAAATCATCTTCGGAAACTTCATATAGTTAATATCTACAAACTGTAAAGTAGACCTTCCATGATTGGATTTGCTTCCAAAACTTGTTGCTCAATCCAGGAATGTTGACCAGATATAGTTGCCAGAAATTGGATGACCAATTTTGCAGATTCTGTTTTGCCTGAACCTGATTCTCCGCTGAAATGAGTAGTAGCTAACAGAAATAAATTTTGGTTTCAAAATTTGTGTTAAACATTGTTGGTATGCTATACTTTACCACTCAATTATATTGTCAAATACTCAGGAGATTGACCAAACCAATTAGATTGCATTTAAAATACAGGTAATCAAGTTGGTATTGCAATTCCTTCGATTTTTCTTAAAATTCAAAGCCTGATCAATTTTAAATCAAAATATGAGTAGAAAGAAGCTTTTGTCTTAACTAACCTAATAAAGATACACTGATCCCGATTATTTGATTTCATATTGCAGTAGGCAGAGTTTGCGATCGCGAAGATATGAGGTGGTAGCTCACCGATTCGACGATTTTGGTATAACCGAATTTGCTCGATTGAATAAATTGGTAAAGGCGTATTTGGATTTACTGCTATTAGCACGGAACCGACGTAAGTCTGTAAAATCAGCTTCTAAATGAATGAACCTACTCAATTATAGCAATAAACTGAAATTTTAAGATTTGTTTTTAAATAAAAATAGCACAATTTTTCATCTCTTCCTATTTAACGTTATTTGCATGTATGCGCAAATGCTTGAAACTTCAATATTGAGTATTGCAGGATCTGCAAGATCTCCGAGCACATCCCGAGATCCTTCAGTGTTAAACAAATACTCTTGCCTCACTGAAACAAATACTTCTCTCTCTCTCTCTCCTTCATCATGCAGTATCAACCAATTTTGATCATTTCTTTCCATAACTATCACGTTTCTTACTATTCAACATTCTGCAGACTAAAGATGTCAGAAAGCGAAATTATCATAAAATGATAAACATTATATTCTCCTTAATTTTTGACTCCTAAGAAAACATAAATAAAGATTTTTGAGTGCTAGAAAAACATAAATAAAGACTTTTTGAAAATATTCCACTGTATCATTCAATACAAATCTCTTATCAAAAAATTCACAACAAAAGTATTTCAGTTTTTACTTTCACTTTACATTATCTTTTATGATTAGTAGCTTTTTCCCAATCCTGTTATATATCTAATTCGAGTGTTCTATTTCTTAATTTCAATCTACCTGATCGATGATGCCTATGGCAAATTCTTGCCATTTGTTGTTGTTTGGCAATTCCTTAATTTTTCCTTTTGTATAATTTGTTCCTAACATTTTATCTTGTGTTATATGCAATTTTTCATCAAAAGCTTCTTCATATGGTCAAACGCCTGAGCCATATTGTCTGTTAGATCTTAAGACAAAAAATCTAAGACAGCTGTTCAGATCTAGAAATTAGTGAGATATTTTCAAAGCGTCAGAAATAAAAGGAAATAAAAATAAAAAGAAGGAGGATGTTTATCAGCTATCTCATAACCAGTAGCCTTCCGGATCAGGACTTTCAAAATTTATTGTTTAGATTACAAGTCCAAAGGTCATCGAAATCAATAGAACAATGTCCTTAATCGTCGAAAATTTTTATTTTTTATTTTTATTATCGCTATCGAAAGTTTCTCCTCTATCACACATGTATCATCATTGGGAAAAATCACTGATATCTAGAATGATGGAAGTGAATCATTTTTTATCATTGCTCATATAGCCTACTAGATGTTTGGGCCGGTGATCTCGGTGTCCTTTTGCTCGGTCACTGACCTTGGATGTAAAAGTGACGAACGACTTGATATTGAGAGAATGCACGATAAGAAGAAAAAGAAACAGAAAGACGAAATGGCTATTACAACCACCCATACTACATGCCAATCCGAGCTGTCCACCTGATTAACACTTATTAGTCTTACCCAGTTTCTATTACTGCGCGTTTTATGTTTAATGCATTTTAGTCTAATCGTTCGAATTTCAATTCAAACGCAAAGGAGTAGCACTACATTAAAAAAGATGGAGATATAGAAGTGAATTTTTGGAGAGAAATAAAAGAAGGGAGAACCTTCTGTAGTAGAATTTCAGAGTGATACAATGAATGCAAAGTAGATCTATTTCTTATTTTCTGGTATTGTGTATTAATATATATTTCACAGCAGTGCAACTTAGTATTATTTTCCTTCCACATTTCTCTTAGTACAAAAGTATTATTATCACTACGCCAATAATGATAATGTAATGTTCGTTGATGGATTTAGACTAATTTATCAAAATATTCCATTGCTGATTTCATCAACTTACGTAGATGAGTTTGTTATTGTAGCGCACGAAAAGGTTTCGAAGCAGCGCAGCGTCGTGCAAATCGTTCAAACTGATCATATCTTCAATGCCTTGCACAGAAGTTGCATGCATTACGCGATAAGGATTGTTAATTGGTAACCATTGCTCCTGTAAATATGCGTGAGATAATAGGGTTATTAATTGCTGGATAGCTCCGATGATCCTTCTTTATATGGAAGTAGGCTCTAGATAGAAATTTCCAACAATATTTAGTTTCAACGGTCATGACGACGACAGGACAGAGAGGAGAGACTCACAGGTTATCATTGATTTCGTCTTATTCGATGACATGAAAGACAGTCATGAAACTTCTTCTGTTTTAATATTAGGTCGCAGCATTGAGAAAATAATAACACTGTTAGATAGAAGTGAGAGGTAGAGAACTACCTGGCCAAAGTCATCGACTACTCTGAACTTATCTTCCTTAACTTCTAGAACTCGTGCTCCGATCGGGCAAATGAATCGACTTTTTGCAATCGATTCGAGCCATAAAAAGTCACCCTGAAAGAGAATTGCCGAACACTATTTCTGATTGCATACAAGACATTAGAGTTAACGGAAATAAGGTTGTGGAAAGTAACTTGTATTACTCCTTCATTATGATAAAGTCAGATGTTATCAGACCTTACTCAACTGAATCATCGCTTTAGTTCAATACATTTGATTGGATTAGAACAATAAATCCAGTAGAATTTGAAATTAATTGGAATAGTTTGCTGTCGTGTTCAGAAGCGGTTCTGAAAGATATCTGTAAAAAAATACGTTCTTCTGCTTTATGAATATGATATGCTACTATAAATATTTACATGTATGGAGGAATATGTCAGCTTAGCTTTTTATATTGACACCGAGCAGTGCATTTAATATTAATGTTAACATATGTTTCTATATTGAGGCCAATAATTCATTCCTACTTACGGAGATTTCTTTGAAAGAAGAAATCTTATAATCAAATAGGAATAATGCACGGGAAATTCATTTTCAACATTTTTATTTACAATGAGTAACAGCACTTAAGTGACTTGTTATGAAGAGAAAGATTTTAGGAAGTATTAATAATGAACTGGATCTACTTCATTAGATTTAAATAATGACAGAAAGATACACGTCAATATAGGAAAATACACGGTTGTAGAGCCAGCCGCATGAACATACATACTTCTGAATATTTGAATCCATAGGCGGTACGAAAGGAGAAATTAGTTGGTTAGAAAGGAATTCCTTAAATGGGAACGACGATACGATTCTTCCTCTTCGTATTGTCTTCTTGTGTAGTGCACACACACACACACACACACACACACACATACATGCACACTATTCGATGTTGCCACCCATAACGGACTCTTGACATTCTCGTCCCTGAAGGTCAAATCTCCTTCCCCTGGATGAATCACTTCGTTAATTGAGCGAATAATGGACATAACTTTGCAAGCAACTGATGATCATTTTTGTTTGTGTTTTTAATTTCCTCTCTCAATATTTTCCTAATTTGCCTCAGTGCTTCCTATTTCGTCCTGATCATAGAAAAGTATGAGATCAGCGTTCTTTCCATTCGGACAAATTTATTATTGTTCGCGACCTTTTTAGATAGCAGTGAACTCAGACGATGATAACGGATGAACGAATCCGTTAAAGCTACGATTGGATGACGATCGGTAGCTTACAATTAATTACAATATGAAATATTTCTCAACTACTGAATTGTGTATAAGGACACTCCAATATTATCCCGGATTCCATCAGATTTTGCTGAGAAAGCTTTTTTTTCTCTCTAAAATGATCGATTTTGGAATTTTCCAATGTATATGGTCATTGTGGGGCGCTTTCTAAACGGCAATTTCCAGTGATAATTGTATCATTTTGATTAAGTTATTAGTTATCAAAAATGAGATATTCATACACCAAACAAATCCAGAGAAGTTCAATGAGAAAGACTGTCAGCTGTTTTGGTTCAAATATAACATAAAGCTGATGTATCATTCAGAATGAACACTTCAACAGAATTTATTATAATTCAAATTCAACTTCTTCACTTTTAAAATACCTTAGCGTGTATTATGTGTAGATAGGAATGCAGAAATTGCTCAGAAACTTATGTTAGAATGCCTCCAATGCTCTCAGAAATAGACAACTGTCGGAAAATGTACTTCCCTTTGAATAAAAGAAATTAAAGGATAGTGAATCCAAAAAAAGAATAATTTAAAATTGATATGATATGAGGCACGACACTCAAGATGAAACAATTAGATGACGCGAATTGTTAAATTAATATAAAACTTATTACTGCACTTTACACTTTATCAATACAGCAGAAATATGGTTGGTATGAAATAAAAGATATTTAGGAACATGAAATTTCCAACTCACCTTACTTCACTTCTTCTTCTGCAGGTTTTAGGCGACATGAAGATGGGAAAGGAAGGAGAGAAGTTGAAACAAAGCCTAGAAAATAAAAGAAAGAAAGAGATTGAAAGGAATGTTGCATTAGCAAGGAAATTAAAAATGAGCTTGTCTAAAAGACATCCGTAGGTGGTGAAGGATCACAGTGTTTTGTTAGGCATGTTTTCATTACTGTACCACCGCAATCATTTATACAGCAACTTTCCGACCGTGCCTTCATGATCAGCTTGCGCTTGTTCATCGGAGGTCCTATAAATTTTTGATTTGAGTAAAGCTCAGAAAAGTGATTAAGATAGGGAAGAATACCATCAGCTGAAAAATTCACTTCTCTTACTGCATATCCAGTAAATCTTAGTCGGTCAAATGCTTGCGCTGTAAAGATGGATCAATAAATGTCACATACTTCAATGACATACTTTTTTATGATGGTTACGAGCTGTTAGCTCTAGAGAAAAATATGACTTACCGATGTAACTGAGTAAAACGGGTAGAAATATGAGACCGTGTGCTGCTCCAATAAGTACAATGCCAAGGAACATACGGAAGTAAAATACTTTGAAAATTTGGGAATGTGCAAATGCGAGAACTAATATCCCACCAAACTTTGTCAGTGTTATGCCGGAAAGAACCTGCAAATGATGAAAAGTTTATTTTTCGGCTCTGGAGCAATTTATACCAAAATTTTCAAAATCAGTCCGAAATTTAAATGAAGCAACGAACCGATGATCCCATACTTGCGAGAGAATGCCGGGCACGCATCAGGCGATCCCGATGAACACTTAACGCAAATGATCGAACGATGTGCGCACAAAATTCCACTGATATTCCCACCGTCTGTAAATAAGACAAATTGAAAATTTTGAAAAACTGAAATTTCAAAAATCTTTAGCAATTTGAAACAACGAAAAATTGCTAAAAACCTCACCATGACGAGGTTGACAACAGAAACAGCATTGAAATCAATACTCCACCAATACATGAGGCCAATTAAGTTGAACAGAACACAACTTATTGTAAGATCAATGATAAATGCTGACCATGGATCAAGGCCCAGAAGTACTGTTGTGACCGCAAATATGGCTATTAAGGATAATGCCAGTTGGATACACGCATCTATTACTATTGTCATATATTGTTCATAGAAAACGTAAAATATGCTGCAAACAAGATTCCATGCGTAAGAATGTGGGAGGTCACTAGGCCATCGTAAATTTCCTTCCTCGCAATAATGCGAAATTTTATATTTAAATTGACTGATGTTGCTGGTAAAAGGTAAATATTGTATTATTTTAAGATTTAGATTTTTGATAGTATAAATGACTGAGTGCTATGAAACACTAAAGGGGACATTGATACCATTCGGCTAATGGCACAATTCAATTTCTACAGCTACAGCGGTACTTTCTTTTTCTTACATTCAACGATTGGTTATCGGTTAAAAATAACCTGTACGGGAATACTTCTATAGGACATCGTCCATCCCTGTCTTTGTTTAACATAGTTGTAATATTGGCAGCAATACGGCGAGCACTAGTCATGGCATTTATGAAGTCTGAAGAAGTTTTCAATACCGTATGATAAGTCATGAAATGCGACGATAAGATCCGGCCACGCTTGGATAATTTAACGGCCGAACCGTATGCTGCATGACCTCTGCAAACAAAAACACACATTGAGTAGAAAGTAAAAACGTCAGTTCCATAAGAAGTCAGCACCATATAGTTTTCCAAGGAAAAAATCACCGCTTTGGAAGTTTTAGTACAAAAAAAATTGACCCCCAGGAATACAAATATATGGCAGTCAGCCTTTCATAATGCACTTCTGTATTGCTTGAAAAACAAACGAGAAAAATTACCCTTTGGCACATTTGGTACTTGGATTATTAGAAAAGAAGTGCGTGAGATGGTTGTAAAACAGATCTGAGCGAGGCCTACCATTGAGAAATTCCACGTTACATGGAGTGCAATTTTCTGAATTCTCTGAAACTGAACCAATTTGAAGTCTGAAATTCAAAAATTGAATGGGAAATTCTTGTAATATGGAGATCATCTGATGGCAGCAATGAAACGCTTAAAATGAAATATATTTTTCATAGCAATCACGAATTATGGATTCGATGAATGACGGAATGTTACCAGTGGAAGAGCAAAACGTTTCATTAAGGAACATCCGACAACATGGTGGATCACCCAAGGGTTGTAACCAGTCAAAGTAATCGTCGAGCCAATTCATTGCCGGATAAGCTATATAAGACCTATAATAAATATTATATTCATCCAACAGCATGTAAATTAGTGAAAGCATCAAAATTTTGAAAAGGAAAAAAACAAACTCACTCATCCAATACATCCCGACTTCTTAATTCTCTTAATTCGTCATTGTGAATGCAAAGAAATAATTTATAAGTTGCTGTGAGAGAAGTAGTTTAAATATACTAACAGTGAAAATAAGGACTACCATTTTATCTCGCACCAATCTTCAGAGAACCATACTAGCAACTAAATATTTAAATAACTTTCAACAACAATTCAATTAAAAAATAAAAATATACAAATTGTTGCACCTATTTGACCATCGTGCCGCATGGGCAATTTGAGCACCCAATGAATCGGTGGCACAACCGGCACCAGAGCAAATTTTATTATGTTCATAAGGGTCACTGAATTCTATATCACCTTTGATGACAAAATACACTGGTGGACCGACTGAGAGAAATCGATCCATCGATTTGAAATAAGAAAAAACATATGAGTCCTGTAAAAGGATAATTTAAATGAATGGAAATGAGTGAAATACTTTTTATACTGTACAGTACTTGCGGGTTTACTTGGAAGCTAAGACTTTTCCGTTTTAATAATAATTCTCTCTACTCTTGTTTCACGCCACCGGGTATCCCAGAATGGAAAGTTGAAAATTTTGCAATTTCATCAGTGTCTTCTTCTTTATTAGGCAAAAGAAAATAGAATTTGAGAAATGATGAAAAACGAGGACTATTTGTTTCTTGGACCTTCAGAATGCATCGCAGGAGAAGGTAACGAGATTCTAACTGCGTCACAAAAACAAATTGAAATTAAGGATAAATTAACTGAGACCTTCTATCGATAAAAATATTTTTTCTTCTTTACTGAATTATAATTCTTTTCAGTGTGACAGTCATTCCTTTTTCTATTCAATGATAGGAAAAAGAATGAATTACTCCAGTCCTTTGGGATGTTTCAATCTTCTTCAGAATTGATCAAAGGGTTTGCCGGAACGAGTTAAGATTTGTCATTAGTTTGGTTGCTTTTGGAGACATTGGTCCTTCATATTATTAAATCGGTTGGAAGAGAGATGGAAAAGGAATAGGTAATAAAGAAAAGAGAGAAAGGTGATGCAAAAGCAGAAATGGTGGAATAAAAAAAAGCTAATCACCTGCACGAGGTACAAATATTCCAGTCTTATGTTCCGAAACAGAGCCCCCAAGCATAAGAATAAAATCTAAGAATTGTAAAGTAATGTCTTCTACCTGTCTTACAAATGAAGAAATAAATGGATACCTCAGGAACTGCCATCTTTTGATCAAAACCAAGCGGAATGTTGCCCATAACTGCGAACGAACTACTCAACCAGCCAGCAAACAAAAATATCTATAATTATCTTTCGTTGTAAAAATCTGGCTACAAGTGAATCCGTCAAACAAGCGTTATAATCTAACTGCGTACCATACAACATGCAAAAAAGAACCAAAGATTCTTCTTTGTAGAAATTCACTTCACGTTTTATTGAAATTTCTCGAAAATTTCAGTATCACATTATTCTCACCACAATGATTCGAATATATTTCGATAACAGAAATGGAGCGTAGTAGTTACTGAATAGGAACAGCATATAGCCATCATTGTTAACGCTTTCTACGGTTGTTATCCGACGGCAGCAACATACTTCTGGTCTGCCATTCTAAATATTCGCAAGATTCTCAGCAAATTCATAATAATGAAAATGGTAGGGTGTAAAAGATCGAAGGATGAGGAAGAGACAATACTGCAAAGAGACAATAGTCATCAACAATACAGACATTTCGATGTGATAAGTTACCAAAATAGAAACTGTTGGCGGACTGCAAAAGAGAAGCGAAACTGGCAGCTAGTGAAGTTGGAAGAGATTTTAATGAAATGAAATAAAACTACCTCTTCGCGTCGAACATCAAGGATGAATATTGGAAGGAAACAGGTTATTTGTAGGAAAAAATTGAAAAACAACGCTAAAGCTGCATATAACGAAAACACCTGAATAAAAAATGTACATGAAAATCAGCAAACTTCAAAATAAAAATGATAAAATTTTATCTAAAAAAATTGAAGCAAAAATGTTGCAAATAGAAAAGAATCTGCACTGTTTAGGACTTGGAAGAAGTATCGCTGTAACCTTTCTTCAACAACGACCTTTGCCTGATGCATCGTTTAGATATCTCCCACTGGCTTAGAAAGCAAATCATAAAAACGATGAAAGGTTGCGTACTACACCTTCCTTCATTTCCATTTAGACGAATCATGAATCACTTGTTCGATAAAGGGTAAAAATTCAAGAACGGTGACGAGTGGAAGTGATCCGGGAATTTTTTTTTTGAAGAACATGAAATTTATTGAAAGGTTACCTTAACAGCAGGCATGGAGGATAGCGCTCCAACGAAGAAACACAAGCATTCGGATAGCGAGGACAGAAGCATGGATGGTATCACTTCACCGCTTATACGTGAAATCCGCAGATGCAATGGCTCTGTTAGAGGTTCTTCGGCTCGCTGAAAGATTCACAAGGCAAAAAAGTTAAATTTTTACGGGGCAGAATGCTTGAATTAAAAGTTATGGACAATGTAGACAATTAATTCATCCATGAAATATCACTGGAACTGCATAACTAATAAACGTATAGCTCTCTATAAGCTTAGATACTGGCAGATGAAGTGGTCCCTTCTCGTCTTCACTTTCCCATTCATCAAAAGGGTTTCAAAGATGCCATTGTATTATCCATTCCTTTTTGTGGATGTCAATAACGTAACTGGGAGTCTGCTGTGGATAAAACTTTGATTGTCGTTGCTTGGGGAAAATAAAGTTATTGATTCCGAGTGCAACGAACCAGAGGAAGAGATTAAAATTAAATTACATTAACTATGTGAGATGTAAAGGGAATGCCTAACAGACTCATTCCATGGTAAGTTTATCAGGAACTGTATAGAGAGCGTTACAGGAATAGGTTAGGATGAAACACTTAAAGCGGTTGAAAAGTTAATCGAGGTTTGATGCATTTAGTTGGGTAACTTTGAGTGCATAACAAGAAAAAACTAGATGAATTGAAAGGTGAATAATACCTGATAGGCGTGTACAAAAATAAAGATGTTGTCGACGCCTACAGCGAGTACTAGAAATGGCTGCACTTCCAGAACAATCGTCGTTGCAGGAATGCCATAGAATGCATACAAGCCAATGGATGATGTAACTGATAAGGCGACAATCATAACACCCGCAACACCAAGCATTATCTTCGAATGGACAAGTAAAGTGGCCAAATTGTTTCCAGTTACCTGATTGAGAAGATATGATGATATTTAGCCTTATCTCAGACAATAAAAGGGGATGGAAGAATTTTAGCATAAGGCTGCCTAAACTCTAAAGAAGAGTGAACACCTGCTCTTATTAAAGCAGTTTGTCGCAACTGAAGGAATAGTGTACTGACCTGATACTGTCCTAGCGCGAATGCGACATAGGCAAACATGAAGATATAGCTGATAAGTATAGTGAAGACATCCGATTGACTTTCTCGATCTATTTCATCCTGTATAATTGATGATATTAATTTCATCCTTTTAAGTTCTTAAATGAGTTCAGGAAGGAACAATTTAAATGGATTGTTGGCTGAATAAAAAGAAATTAATGAAATCGATGCGGAAGCATTTATATGAAGCACTCATAGAGCAAACCTGAATGGAACGTTCGGCCATAAATGATATCGCGTAGTTTCGATGCGAAATATTTCGAAGATAAAGGGCAAATCTGAAAAAAAATAGTGATATAATTTGGATTTTTATCATTTCAACAGCTATTCATAAATTCAAATTTGAGTTTAAACAAAGTGAATCGCAAATCTTATTTATTGTATTTTTTGTAGATGAATAATATCAATTTGATAAATAGCTGTAGATGAATAATATCAATTTGATAAAAATTGAAATACTAACACTTTTTCCCATGCAGCGGCAAATTTATTTTCCACAGCGGTGATATGATTGTTGAGTAGAATAGTGACAATAATACCTCTTGCACTGTCCCACTGATTACTGCTGTTGAATTCACCCAATACTACGTACGGTTGGATGGGTACACCAAATGCAGATAAGCAAGGGATGCCAAGCCGAGTGATAGTTTGATACGGGTTCCTAAATTAACACTCTTTCTTATTCTAGTTGCTACTAATTCCAAAACTATTTTCTGCTTGAATATGAGCAATAGTGAATTGCAATACACTTACTGGGCACAGGTCATGATATGATCCAGATAGTCGAATTGCGACCCACTCCATTCATCCACGCTCGTTCGATTTAGAAGTGTCATGTTGTTCTGCAAAAAAACTGCCTTTTGAAGTATAAATTTGATATATATTCAAGCACAGAATATTTCTCTACATCTTTCCACGAAATGTGAATAATTTTTGAAAATTTAATAAAAGTTTGGAAATATGGATGAAAATTATTGAAGCTGAAATAATTTCATCTAAATGAAGCTTCACTAATATGCATTTCCAAACGTTCATTAAATTTTCAAAAATTACTCATATTTCTTGTACACGTATTTAGCATAAATCATTAAATTTAGATCTTCGTTAAGTGTAGGCAGAAGGATTGATTTTTGAATAAAACAATGTGTAGGGCAAACAACGATACTATGGAAAATTCAATAAAATTTTGATAAATTCATTACAGTTAACAAGAAAGTTAGTTGGCTGGAATAAAATCGAAATCCAACCTGAAAATAATTGAGGATAGTCATGATTGCACAATTTTGATTATCAGGTGTCATTGGTTTAAAGCACACATCAGTGAGTGTCACCTGAGTGCCGTCCTCTGTTAGTGCTATCAAACCTGTGACCGCTTCCTGCAGCTTTGCTACCTATAATACCCGGAAGGTAGTCACTAACCGAATTTTAATCATATCTGAAGAGCGTAAATACAACTTAATGCTTAGAATGTTGTGAAAAAAAGAGCAAGAAAGAACTTCTTGAAGGAATGTTTTTCGTAGTGCTGGGCCATAGAAACCAAGTTCGAATATGTCTGACTGATTTTCATGTGGCCAGAATGACTGATCTCGTGGGTACATAATCAACTGTTCCATGCGATAAAATGGTCTGTAACCTTTTCCTTTATATAGCAATTAATTTTTTGAAAACAGAAATTGTGGTTGGAATCCATGTAAGGTGAAATGACTTCCTGATCAAAAAGTAAATGATTTTCTTTCTAGATAGAATGAAAATATGGGAAGTATTGAATGAAATGATCAGATTAGTATTAAAATCGTTCCGGAAAAATTGAAACATAATAAATGAACCCGAATTCGTTATCGAAAAAGTATTTCTCGGCACGTGCTCTACTAGTCCGGGATGACCAGAGTTCTACCGGATCGGTGGTGAAACGGACGAAAAGCATACCGCTTGAGCAAAGTACCGCAACAAGCGTGCCAAACATAAACACCGCTAATGGATGCTTAACGCATAGCTGAAGAGAGACGAGCAATTTAAACTTTTTAATATTTAAATCAGTTTTCATCGACAAAATATTTAACATAGATTCATTGTTAAAGGAAGGGAGCAACTTTTCCGGATAAACTAATTTTGTAATGTGACCCGTCACTTTATTGGTTGTAATGTTGACGGAATTTGCCATTAATACCTGTCCATAATGAGCGCAAACCAATTCAAGCTGCGACTCGATCCATGATCCTAATGTATCAATTGTACCTAAATCAGTATCATCTAAGGTTCCACCGGCTGGTTTAAAATCACTCAAGTCGCCATTCTGGCTTCTTTTCAAACTATAGTGCATTATCGCGAAGAACAGCACCGCGAAGCATAGTCCACCAAATCCAAAAAGTGATAAAATTAGCATACAATCAAAGGATGCGATCTGACATTCTTCCTGAAATTAAACAGCATAAATTGAGATAATAGAGTTGCCGATGAAGGTCTTAACTTTTATTAATAAAGGCCTAAACTAGAAGTTTTCTTACAACTTTCTCGGATGTTTTTTGCATTTCCATTAAACTTAGTCTTCTATAGGCAATGTGAATGAAAGGAATGTAAGTGAAATGAACGAAAATTATGCCGTGGGGAAATTTTGTGAGCAAGAGAACTGCAAATAAATTGCTCATAATTTTCTTTGAAATTTTCCGCTGCAGCTATATCGCATGACAATACATTAGACCAACCGCTCCTTAGAACTGGCAGAAGAACTTAAAAATCTGTTCATGTCAACAGTTAGCTAAAAGCTTCAATAGATAATTACATTTCAATAATGATAGCAATAAGTTGGTTAGAATCTCACAAAGTCCGAAAAAAAAGCGCAACAACTATTGTTGACATGAATTGGCAAGTGATGTTTATTGAGAATAGAAGCATACAGAAGGAATGCTCACCTGTGCGATAAAAGGGAAAGGTGATTCGGCAATGCAGGATTCAGGACAATCATGGCAGGAACATGGCGAGCCATTAGAATGAGCTGCTTCCGAACAGAGAAATACCCGTGTGGTAGGTGGATTAATATCAAATGCTGTGGCATTTGAAACGTTCACTTGTTCTTCTTGTATGGGTTTTGAGGGAGGAGTAGGAATGAAAGTAATATAGAAAGGTACGCCAATGTCCTCGTTGTAGGTACCCAGAAAAGTGAACCATCGGGATATGTCACACTCGGTAATGCTGACGCCGCACATAAAACTAAGCGCATAGTCCGTTCCAATTGCTCGAACCTATAAAGCTCTAATATACTACTAGCAGTATTGAATGGTACTTAGATAAGTGAATGCGATCACGCCCCATTATAAACAACTTTGATGCAACTTCAATTTATTACAGTATGCAAGACAATTGTGAAATAGCACCTTTCATTATCTCTTTCAGTTACTGACAAATAATAATCTTATCCATATTCACCGGGATTTCCTAAGGATGCCTTTTTTCGACGACGATCGAAATTGCCAATAACTGGTGACATAAATAATGAGTGATAACAACTTCGTTGAATTCATACGTCTGTCTCAATTTCAATGAGATCAAAAGAGCTTATCCATGACAGCCTTCCAAAAAGTAGGCACAATCGATTTATTTTAAATTAAATGTCACGAAATTAACTAACATCTTTGCATGATCGAAATAATCCATCTGCGTAACTGTCTCGTACATAGTATGCAACTTCTGTGACGTACTGCGTTTTGTTTTCCCTGCAAACCAAAAAAAACTGAACATCCAACCGGTACCGGCAACTCAGTGCTAGTCAGGGAACTGCTTGCAAAAGAAAAGCGAAACTGATTTCAATAGAATTCGACTTCTTCAATTTCACTTTTGACAGAGAATTCCGTTCGCAAGCCGCAAAAAAGTACCTTATGAAAAAGAAGCTTCAGGAGTAATGAACGCCTTGGGATGGCCATTTTGATTGACTGATGACCTTCCAGTTGGCATTTTTAGGCTCATTTATACGGTGGAAACAATGAAGAACTTGCGATACGCTTACACGAGATATAAATCATTGGTAGACGAAATGACCCGTACAAAATTCGCCTGGTTTGGTGAACACGTGAAGTCACACCATAGCTGTACAAAATTCATCAAGCAACTTGGACATCGCGCGAGGAACTGTCGCGGCAGTGTCATTTGTGCATCCAACAGTGCTACCTGCTTTTCATCACAGCAGAATTCTTCATTGCCTCCTGAAAATAATTTATCTAGCGAGTTTATAGATACAGTTTATAGATACATTTATAGATTTATTAAATGCCTCAGTCTCATTGAACTCACCTGATGATGAATAAATAGAAAATCCAAAATCCAGTTTGACCCTAATGACTTTTTCCATTTCGACCAAAAACATTATTATGTTCGGCAACTGGTGTACACTCACAAATCAGTGGTTCCTTTCAAAATTTCAATTTATTACGGTTTCAAAATGTTGCTAAGTTTATGTCTGACTCATTCCCTTCGTTCTTCTTCCGTATTCTCCAACAGTAGCCCTTTGGTCCTTTCTATTAATTGATTAAACGATGCATATCTTTCTGGCTCTATTCAGGTGTCGTTTAAGCGTTGATTGGGAACAAAGATGGATGAAATGACCCGAGAGATTGAAGATAGATTGCAATAAAAACTGATTTACAAACTCCTTTCATCAACTCACTCACAAATTACGGCGGCATTATTTTTAACCTTTACGGTTATAGCTATTTGATCCATTAATTTGCTTGCTGATAATTGCAGTCAGTATCTACCTATTCCTCGAAAGGATACAATAATTCTGTAATCCTGCAGTTTATTCTACTCTTGGAACTATTAGAATCGATCAGATTCGTCCCGCGGGCTTCCATCTGATTACTCGCTGGACTATGAATAAAAGAGAATAGAAACAATAAAGGAAGCAATAGAAAAGCCAAAACTTGTCATGTAATGTCACACTCAAACAATTCATTGACAAACAGGCACACACATATATATATATGTATAAGCATGCGTGGCAATTATAGAAAAGTGGAACAGTTGCAAAAAATGGGAAATGAGCTTAAACCTCTCCCCTCCCGATACTTTCTCTTCTCATTTCTGGGATAGGAGGAAGTGGCAGATTTGAGAAAAAGAACAGAAAGATATTGGGGAAAAAATATTGTAGATAAAGCATTTTTTTCTCTTTCTTAAGAGCCAGTCACTCCAACAGAATCGGTTTTCACATTGGCTCCAAAATGTTTTGCAAAGATCTGCAGGATACTCCATTTGCTTTAGAATTCATCTATAAATAAAATCAGTCTGACCTATATTACTGAGTCTCATCTCAACCATACGAAATTTGACTTCTTCTGCTAAAGCTCACCTTCACTATCGCAGTATTTACTAAATCAGCGTGATATGCAAGCTGCACCACCCCTTGTCCTCCATAAAAAAGAATTCAATAATAAGTAAATGTGATATCAGATTAGTCTTTATCACTGTCAATTTATGAACTGATATCATCACCAGTCTTTTTAGAAATTTCAATATTTTTGATGAAAAGCAAAGTTCACCTCCATATAGTAATATAGGGATATTTCTGTTGCAAAAAGTTGTATCATTTGTGAACGATTATGAAACTTGATGAAAATCTAATTGTGTATTGATATTTTAATAAATTTCTCATTTTATTCCTTAATCGTCTCATTCTTTTATTTCTACGATCAAGCGATGCATAAAATTACAACCTGAAATTACTACCGGATTCCCATTGCAACATACACTAGTGGTCGTTTTCGAAAGGAAGAAAGGACAAGAAAGCAATACAGATAGCATTTTTGTGTCATTTGGTATATCAAATGGACAAATGCTTCGATCAAAATTTTTGTGAATAATTAAATATGAGAATTAATTAGAAGGTTTGCTACTTTAAAATACATCGATAATCTTTCTATTACCGTAATAAATGACCGGAAAAGGAAGATATACTATAAGGTGAAAAATTTAAGATTTCATTCCAAATGTTTTCAGTCCTCTGAGAACTTCATTGTTAAGTGATAAGTGTTAAATATTCGGTCGTGCATCAACATCAAATAAATTTTGGAGAGAACCGAATATGCGTCTCCTTTTCGCCGGGAGAATCGATCTTGAATTTCACTTTTAGTGCCATGCTTAACTTTTATTGTTTCTGGCTAAGCTCAATTTCTGGAAAGGTTATTCCTTTGAGCGCTTTTGTTTATTTTAAGAGAGAAGTTAACGAAATTAATATTTCAGGCAGTGAAATTAAATTAAAACAGTGTTGGGAAGAAGAGACACAAACAAGGAGAGAATTAAATGAAAAAATTCAATTAATACGAAATGTTTTTGTATGTTTTTCTTTCCTTCTCCTCCGTTTCCAATCTTCAGAAACTGTCATAAGTTTCTCAGTACAGCCTAGACGAGAAACCTCTTTACATCGATCAAGACCCCAATCCAAACTTTCATGTTAAAGTAGAGGTATACAACGCAAAAAAAAAAATTCTTACATCGATCGAGATCCCCAATCCAAACTTTCATGTTAAAGTAGAGATGTAAAACGCTGACATTCATTCATTCAATCTTTGAGTTCCTTAATAATATTCTCTCTACGCCGGGGATTACTTTGGCAGTAAGCAAATGAGTTGAAGCACATTCGTAATTTAGTTCATTTAATTTTTTTAGCTATCTCATTTAGCTGAACAGAACATTTTCCTGCTTTTAAATAAAAGAAAGAAACATGACTGTAACTAATCATATAAAATCAAACCTTGAAACAGGTGAGGGCAAAGCGATGCCAACGTTTGCCGATGTTTTTCGACAGATATTCGTAAAGGTGGTCCGTGGTAGGGACATGTTTGATGCATAGCGCCACGGTGTCCGCATACACCGCGCATTGAGCATTCCCGTACCGCTTTTGCGGTGGATGATGACATACCGATGTTATCATGGGTTATGTCACAATGTGAAATTTGAAAATAAGTCACAAAAGCGAGCTCAACTGCAAGCAGTTGAAGCATTTGCATGTAAATGTGGAGATTATGCAAATTTTTCTGGCAGCTTAGATTTGCAAAACTTTATAGATTTGGCAGTAACAATAATTGGTCACTGCGACAATTATTATTTCGAAAGAGAGTAACTAACATATGAGAGGCAATGTCGCGCAAATCTGAATGGCATTCGCAGAAAAGAAATGAAATTTACGAAAAGAAATCAGAAATAAATTCATTGAATGGCTCAGTGGTTACGACTGAAACGGCTTTCTTTATATTCTGAATTCGTCGTATAAGGGTTGCGTGGAATAAAAGTCGCGGCAAAATAAAAAAAATATTTTTGATAAAACTAAAGTCTAGTTTTTGTTATATGTGATCTAGTTTTTATCATACGTGATGGCTTATTCGACACGTGCGCTCCATGTCTCAATATTAAAATCCGTAACAGTGATCAGAAAGCTCTGCAATAACCTGATCATAACGCTTTTATTAGAAGGTGAAGGTGAAATCAATAGCTGCATTGATTAAGAGGCGATTGATCGATTGGATGAGATTACCTAACTCAGTAAGTGACTGACTCAATGACCGAATGAATAATTTTATAGACTAAAGAGATGGGAAAGAAATTTACAGAAATTCCATATCAATACCATCGACTGGACAGAAACGACATATGATTCTGCCATTTGCTCATTTTTGAAACAGATTTGCTGCCCGGTCCAAAGCTATACCAAATGACTATAATCCTTTGAGGTATACATAAAGAATATAAGATTGACTTGGATCCGACCGTGAATAGAAGATTTGCCATGCGAGAAGTTGAAAAGAGGATAGTGAAACTTGAACGACAACAAATCCATATGTGAATTTAGTGTCTTCAGATGGAAGAAAAAAGTATATCAAGGAAAGCAAAGTAAACGAAATTCGGAGAAATGAGCGGCGCAGAAATACTGCTATCAAACTGCATTTCACTAATACATGCAATGTTTTGTATCTTGATACGATAGAGCAGGAAAGGATTAGGATTTCAGGAAAACTGGAATCATTTGGTAATGCTGAATATTCCCTCCCTTGATTAATTTATTCCAACTGTTAAAAGCACTTCGTACTTGAAAAATGTTACAAAGGTTATATGCAATATTGGGAAAAATAAATTATTAACAAAAATAAAAAGTATAGCATAGAGAAGAGGAAAGTGAAAGAGTCCTTCTTGCAAACGAATGTGAGTGCGGAGAATTCGTTTTTTCAGCAAATAAATAAAATTCCCACATATTCAAGCTGTTGACATCACTTATCGATCAGACCAGTCGATATTTGAGGCAGCAGAAAAACTGTCAAAGTTTCGTACGGATTAGATATATGTAACGACAAATTGAAAGTATATGTATGACTCATCCTATTTTTTCCCTTCTCCAGCGCATAATTTTTTGAAGAAAACATCGGAAAGAAAGAGCATTACGGATAGATGGGCAACTTAATTGAAAGTTTATATAATAACTTTCCTTCCAGCTTAAAAATGTGGAGAGTTGAAAGTTCGACGTAATCACTTAAAAAATTGAATTTTTCGCACAAAAAAGAGTCACCGTGCTGTCACAGAGGAAGAGAATGAAATGGAATTGAAATGAGTTATGTTGTCATAGGGATCTGTTAGCAATGGCTCTCTGTCAACAATGAGTTATATTTTCCTTGATAATATTTGATCACAAGAAACTTTTTTGAAGAAAGTGAGATGATGAAAAGAAAGAGGATAACCGTGAAGGATTTTTAATTTAAATTTATTTTTAAGATTCACTAAAATACATCAATATTCGTATTAGTATTAGTGTTATCATTATTATTACTATATTCATGTTGTTAAAACTGCCTGTTGCCGCCATTGTTGTTAGCGAAGAGCATATTTGCATGGAAGTGTGAGGAATGTACTTTTAAAAATGGATCATTTCTCCTTGAAATGAAAGAGGGAGGATGGCTGTCGATTAACTAACGATGATGAGGATGCTATCGATGACGATCTGTGACAAATTGAACTGCCGATTCTGTTCACTTCTTTCACCAACACTGAAAGATTATTGATGAAATTCTTGCAGGACCGGCGAATTAATGTTTAATTCAATTCCAGATAACTCATTCAGCCTTTCCAAAAGTCTTAAGTTTTATTCGCTCATTGTAATGGTACAGCTGATGTGATGAAAAGAGTAAGGGGTCACTGGGAGGGAAAGACGTCGGAAGAAGAAATGCAGCAACGCAATACATCATTTTGCAGTGGGATACATACGTTCGCATTTCCTTCCTTTCAAAAAGGAAATGAAAGAAGGTATGATCGCTTCTTACTCTCTCTGTACGCATAGTAAATTTGAGGCATGTTAGGTCCGGACCTTTATGGAAAGGCATATTTCCTCTCCTCTTCCCTAACTGTGTATGTATATATGCGTATGTATGCGGTGTGCGTATGTGAATTGTTTGCATATTTTGATGTTATGTGTTCCTCCCATCATTCACGTTAAGAGGAGAGAAGAGAAGCCGAGACTCAAAGGCATCATTGAAAATAGTGAAAGACGAGAGAGTGGAGAATGGCAATCAGGACATTCGATAGATGGCGATATGACGACTATCATGAAGATTTCCTCTGGCTTAGCAGTACCTATCATCTATCATCCTTCATCCAACCTATAACCCTCTTCTCAGTTTTTTTTCTTTCACTTCTATTCCAAACTTATAGGATGAACACTAGGTATGGAATATCTGAAAATCTAACCGGAATTTGATCGAATTCCGGATTAGTCTCGTAGTGCCAATTGAAGCACAGTTTCCATTTTTTTTCGTTGTTTGTTGATAACAAATTATAATTTAAGAGGAGAGTGAGTTTGCAAACATGGCAGACAAGTTTGCTTTTCTGGAGAACTGCCAGGAAAACAAACTTGTTTGACATATAGATTTAATCTACATGTCAGGGTCTTCTCTTGATCATACGGTTTCTCCTACTTGTTATCTCACCGCTTTCCCGCATCCTCTCACCTAATATTCTCAGCCCCTCCAATCTTTCTCATTCTTCACTATATTCACAAAGTGATATCTATTATTTGTTGCGCATTTCCATCAAAACTTCTGTCCATCTTCAACCAACAACATATTATGGTTAATTATTAAAAGCCACCTTATATCATCATCTATCCCAATGTCTTTATAGCTTGCAGCCTATAGCCTACAGCCTGTAGCCAACAGCCCATAGCCTAGAGGGACTATTAATAACCAGTCGAAGAGTTATATGCAAGTTGACGTCAGCGAAGTTCCGAAATGTTCACTTCCACTTCGCCTTCTCTGCGATTTTCAAATTCCTCTCATTTCATTTCCTCCCTACCATATTCCCCGACAGCGCCCGATCGATTGTAATCCTTAATGCATGTGTATATAAGCGCCCCTGAAGGAATGTAAATGCAAACTCTGAGCGGAGTGGATGAGAATGTCATATGGAAATGACTCATCAAATATGTTTCTCCCTGCCATCTATCCCAATAATATATTTGTTTCTACAAATTAAATTCCAAAAAAAATCTCGGGAGAACCGAAAAGGATTGATAGTGAGACTTGATAACGGTGGTGTTGGTGCAGGAGAACAATTTGAACTCACTGATTGACATTGATCTCTGATAGGAGCGAAATAATATTTATCCGAAACTTTTGCTATAACAGTTGGTACAAAGTATACTTCTCAGGTTAATAGTGCAACAGTTGTATATGTTACATTTTCAACCACTAATCAAATGAATAAAAAAATAATTCTTTTGAGATCTAAACTTACTTTATTTCTGAAATTCATTTTTCAAATGGCGATATTATCAAACTGATGTTAAAGTAAATAACTTTTAAGTCAAATTTAGGACAATCCATCATCATCCCTCACAATTTTCAACATTATGGCGTAATGAAAATTAAAAGTAAGATTCTTCTAGAATCTCTTTGCAGAAGCGAGTTTCATTCATCTTGGAAAGCTTCATGCTACACCACATAGTTGATTTCAGGTTAGAGGCACATGTCGACATGAAATGAGGATAAAAATTTATGAAATGATATAAGAATAATTTCATGGCTGTATGATGGATGATACATCCCATACCACTTATAAAAAGTTAGCAATCTCGGAAGGGACTAAAATTATTTTCAACATGGCCTCACTTCCGTATTCCTATTCTCAGTAGTATCTTCAATACAATTAAATGACCTGGAATTGAACTGTGGCTTGATAGAATTCCAAAATCCACTGTTCCGCTTCTTCGATATTCGTTTTAAAGGGTACAGAAGATCGTGCCGTAATTATGAATGAAGTTTGTATAATTAAGTTTGGACGAACGAATTAAAAATGGAAACATCATAGCTTAAAGAAACTATGACGTTTCTTCAAACTATGATGTTTCCCATTTTTCTGTACTGAGGAAGAGCGAATTCAATAAGCACGGAAGCAAATGGGTAGCCTAGATTTGAATTATTCAAACACATAAGGATTTACTTTACGAATGTTTTGAGCAATTTTTAAAATTTCACATGAATCCTACAGAACGCATTGGAGCTGTATCCAACATGAAAATGACCAAATTTTTCGGGCTGTTAATTTCTCTGGAAACTTGAATTAATGCCGAGAATCTCATCTCTTCCCAATTATCCGCCCAAATTTCAAAATATTTAAAGAATATTTTCTGGAAAACACATAAACATCAGTCCATTTAGTATGAACAGTTGATAAAATGACTATTCAACCAGCAGTTCAGACTATAACGCTTCTTTTAGAGCATAGGTCATTGCAGCTAAATGGTCATATCGTTTCTTAGTATCCATCGAATAGCCTTTCGATCCAAACAATAGTTTCAAACTAAATTCTGTGCTCAGGAAGTTATCACCATAGGATATTTTCTCATTGTATAAATCTGAACTGTTTGCACCAAGCTGGATAGCTTTTTTGACCCAATGTCGACCTTCTTGAAGCCATTTCCACAAATTATCTGAAATCTTTCTGCTATATTCGTGAAAGCTAATTGCCTTTACATTTTCTTAATTATTTACACACGAATGTCTTACGTATGTGTGAGCAAAGTTACCGACCCATTAGAGGGAGGAAGCTGCAGTGTGTAGAAAGCCTCATAATAATCTTGAAATATCTCGACAGATACCATTTATTTCATGAAACTCCCGTGACATAACAAACATAACCGTTTGAGTAAAATGGGATATGCTGAAAGCGTGGGTTCGGATATGGTGGAATAAATTTTACGCAACTTCAGAAAAACTTACCAACTTCCGCTGCCCACATCATGCCGTTGCCCGTAGCACTGAGGGGAGAAGGATTGTTTGAGAGAATGACGAGGAGTGGTTGCATAAACGGTATGTTGATTTGTGGACAATTAACTGGTAGTGGCTCACATCGGTGCAATTTCCGCGCCACCGATTCAAGCTCCTGCTGCATTGTCCGTGAGTACTCTTCGACAGGAACAGATTTTACCTGCAGCACTTACTAATTCTATTTAATTATGTTAGGAAACAATTAAATAAAGTAAAAATTGAACCAAAAAGAATAAATAATTTAACAAGCTAAGCATGAAGGTGTTCCTTAATATCAGGAGATTGCGGACTGCTCTGTACCTGCTTCAGTACTCACTTTTGATAGGGACGGTTTATAATTCCCCTTCCCCCATTTACATTTCTTTTGGAAGGAATACCTCAATCAGAAATTGCCAGCTCTGTGAAACAATCATTTCAAGAAAGTTAACTGGCAGTTTCGATAAGAATTATCACTTCCCATGGCAATATGCGTTTCTAGAAAAGTAATCAATGATAAGAGATTGGTGAAAATTCAATTTATGCTCCCCACTAAAAATATATTCCCATAGTGGCTCTTCGACAGGCAGAAGTCTCATTTTCCGATGATGGGACCTTATTCGGTTTTACTCTTTCACTATGGATATTATAGGCAATAGCTAGGAACTTCGATCAGAATAGATATAGCAAAAGGAGCTAATAGATTAATGAATTTAAGGTTTAATTTTAAACTTATCAAAAACTTACAAGATCTGAACATAATGCATCGAGAAGCGTAAGGAAGGAAAATGCATTACCATACCGATAAAATAAGGCATGAGCAATCTGTACCCAAGCATTGTATACGGCGCAACGTTGAGCACTTTGCGCCTGATGCAATACGGACAAAATGCATAAATAATGCAACGAATAATTTCTGCAACTACGAAGATTTTTGAGAAAGAAATTACTGCAGAAATTTTACCTTTCGGTTTGAAAAGAGAATGGCACAATAATAACGTAATCGTAATAAGCATGGATAGTGCAGTGTCCGGCCCGGTTTGCGGGATGATTTTATAGTACATGAATAAAACAGTGATGAACGCTTCCCTGATATCAAAATATTCAAATTGGTCAACCTTTCCAGAAGATCATTTCTCACATTCTGTCCGTGTGGCAATAAAATAAGTGACAAGCCATTTAATCGTTTGAATTTTGCTGAGTCCTTCAAAAAAGAAAAAGCGGTAACCAATGAAATTAACGCTGTCACTTCAATTGCAAATAAATTTATTAGAATACCGCCGAAACAAGAAGCAGTTTGCACGTCGAAACACCGACACTACTGGAGATAAGCCTAACAAATGACCCATATTTTTGAAAATTTCGTTTACTCTAGTAGTTGAGCTAGAAGCAATTAATAATAAATACTTAATAAACACTTCTCAAAATTCGTCGGCAAAATTTGCCTTGGTGGTATCTGCAAGTTTTTTCTACTTACCTTAAGTGGTATCTCAAAGTTCCGTTTAAGCCTCAGTAAACGATAATCCTCAGCAGTTATTAGTTCCGCACAACTTTCCGGTTTATTCGTTAACAATAGCTCTCTAAAACAAAGGAAACAATAACTTTTGACTTTTAACCAATCAAAAATCGTCTGAGATTGTCATCTCGATGGTACCGAAAGGTACTGAAATTTATGTTATCCTATTGTCAGAGCTATCAGATGAAAGTTCTGTTTCTGCCGCATCGGTAGCAATAGCAACGATGTCAGATAAATTAATATAATCTTGACAGATTGTAGATTGGGAGAAAGCAAGATAAGAAGATAAGCTGAGATAACTCACTTGAACCTTTCTAACTGCTCTGTTTGTGTCTTATTGTTGAGCTCAATAAGCGGTGACCGGTAGTTATGCAAATCGATGGCCGTACTTGTGGAACTGTTAATACATGCCTTTGGCTGATCATAATCAGAATTATCCACTACGCAACCGCTATCTCGAATTGGAAATGATACTTCTCGTTTTGGGAGTGCTGGGAATGAGTCGCTTCGTGGCATACGCCAATGCAGTTTACTGATGTCAAGAGAAGATGCAGATATGGCTGGCGGTAACACGTTGTTTGAAGCTATCAGTTCGCTGCGCATCGAATTTAACGAGGTCAACGATAATTTGTGATTCTGCAGATGATACAATCTTGAAGTTGATGCACTAGGGAATTCACCTCTTCCGATCGCTGAAGTCTCTTTTGGAATAATCAACGCTGGAGCATTTGGTTCTTCCATAGCGTCATAATCTACTTCAGAGTACTGAAATTTGAAAGAAATGTTTCCAGAGTCAAAATTAAGATTTAAGGGTTCTTTGAAAGTTTAGCTGTCATCTAAAATTTTAATTTAAAATAGGAAAGGTTTTTCTGTTTGAAAATAATATTCTAAGAGTAACCTCATCCTGATCTTCTTCAACAGGTGACTGAATTGGTTTTGGCAAAGGGCGACTGAGTAAATTCGACAATGGAAGGTGCGGTTTTCCATAAGATGGTACCGGTGAACTAGGTGACGATGGTTGGGCTGCTTTTAACTGCAACTGTTTTCGTGTTTCATTTAATAAGACCTTCTGCGTCAACGATCGCTCTTGACCTGAAATATTTTCATCAAGCGCCGTCGGTTGATCATTTTTTTATTGGATTGTGAAACTTCCAAAACTCTGTCGAAAAAAGAAATGTTTGTATCAGAGTGATATTGGAGAGAGTTCGGGGAGAGTTACGTATCGGATACAAGATTCATTTACTGTACATAGTTGGCTTGAAATTTATATGTGAGAGTTTATCGTACAATGTTAAGGTATTATTAGCAAATCAAAATTTTACCAAATTTAAGCATTTGTGGTCGAAGGATTTTCATATAATTTTGATCAATTTCAAGTTGTGGCTCAAAATTGCGGGTCACGAATGTTGTATTGGGTACAGGATTCTTTATAATACAACCACTGTTCCGAGTGATTGGTTTGTTATGTGTTTGATAAAATGTTATCAAATCTTGTACATTTTCGAATTGCTCTTCCTCGAACTGCAAGCCAATTATTTTGGAAAGACAATGATAACTATTGACTTTAAAAATAATTAGCATTTTATTCGTCCATAGCTTTACAAATTATTTCCATAACCTTGCTTTATTCCTATGGGACGGTATATTCCCGAAGTATTACCATTGGTGCTAGGTATTTGTACTGGTGCTTAATGGACTTGGAAAACCTCATTTTCAGCAGTTGTCTGTGAAATTAACTCAAACTTGAAGGAAATTAAGAAAGGAAATTTGTAGGATGCTTGCATGCGACGGTTTCGGAAAATTGCAGTTGCTAACTTTTTATTTCCGGAGAAGGTGAGTGGCATCGACTTGTCATTTTTTCAGTAACGAAGCTTTTCAGTCGTTTCTTAAAGAATCCAATGTTTAAATGATCTAAGAACTTAGAGGTTAATGAATAATTATCCCTCATAAATAACATACATGACATTATTTCGGGTATTACCCAAGTAAAATCTTTTACGCACCGTAGCTAATGGATAGAATGGGATTTATATTCAAGATTTATATTCGATTTATCCTCGAAATCCTTTCAGAACTTTCATTGTGAGCTCTTACAGTATAAAAATGAATTTATTCTCCATGCAAATGTCATCTTCGAGCGATTTACAAAACAATATTGTATTTTGTTCCCATATAATGAATGACCCGCATCTCAAAAATATTCAAAACTCCCACAAATGTATGCAAACCTGAAAAAAAAAACCGCTTGAACTGAACGGTGACGGGCCTTTATTAATTTGAAAATGTATGGCACGTCCATTCCAAAATACTGTCAACACAAAGTCGCCTTTGAATGAAATGCTGTCACGAATCTGTGAAACGGAATAAAATTAGTGAAACTATCCTTCAGAACTTCAATTTTCTCTGTTTATCTTAAGGATTTCTTCGAAATTCGACTCTTAGGATCTTCAACTTTCTGTCAGAAACTTCTTAAATTTGAATCAAAATCAGTATCATTCAATGATTTCTCATAAAGTGCGATGCTAACTATCGAAATTATCTTTAAAAACTTTAAATTGTTTCATTGGAAATTTCGCAAAGATTTCTGCACAAATAGAGTGAGGAAGATTGAAAAGTACTGAGATATAGATATAATTTATGCATTAGTGCAGAGTATTTGACCAAAGGCCATTTTGATGTCACTCTCTATTATATACGACCCTCTCCTTGTCCCTTTTAACGAGTGTCTATATCCAAAATCAATACACATCACTAATTAATATATTTAGAGGACAGCAGTATCCGCGATGTATTTACTAATTATAACTTAATTGGGTACAAATCACTTCTAAAACTCACCAAGAAATCTCCTTCAGACCGAACAAGACATTCGGATCGCAGTCTGGTCAACAACCCGTGATACCAGGGTTCCAGTCGCAAAACAGCCTCCTGAGAGGGACGCGGTATATCATAAGTTGACATGACCCTTGCAATGAGTGACATTCGCCTGCAATTGAGAGAAGCTTTAATGGGAGGTTTTGCAAAAGTGTTGCTGACTTGAGATTTATTTGAATTGAATTAAGAGAATGCGATATTTCAGTATCTGATCCTGGAAAAGGAGTAACTTTACGAGAGTTATACAGATGAAAATTATCAAATCACATGAATCTCAATTCATAATTAGATAACATTGACAAATCCACTCAACGTGAAAGACATGGTAAAATTTCCTAGACTATAAGTGTTTCAACATTTGTATGTGTGCATACTTCTACATACTGATAGGATGCGGCGAAAGTATGCTTTTGTATAAAGTGTTTACGATGATGAAATACCGGTCATTGCTATCAGGTTAGTACGGTAAAAGATCCGTAAATAAATAATGTAATGCAAATAGAAGGAAGGCGGCAGATGACAAATAAACATGGGTTTGAGATTCCCTTTTCCCTTGAATAAGTTACTTTTCGTTACATCATCTGTTTACTAAAATACAATCGATGATAAGAAGTGGAGAAGGGTCCTATTATCAGTTAGATGATAATGTTTTATTATCATTCAACAGTGTTGCAATGAATCGACTTCTTTAAGGGTGGGCGCTGAATGTGGATATTATTAGAAATAGAGCAGCATGTTCATTGGAAATTCATAGGTATTGAGATTCTCGAAAAGAGAAACATAAGGCGTTAAATTTTTATTTGTATTAAAGCCTAACTAAGACTGGAAATTTTGATTTTTTATTAAACCTCGAACTGAATTTAAAATTGCAACAAAATTACAAATGAAATGTTAAGCCAAAAAATATCCTAATAAAATTAATCCTTTAATAGCCCAATTTGAGATTCTATAATGAGTAATCGGACCTGGTCAAACAGTCATTCCACGAGATTCTAAACTGTTTCTGTTTTTAGTCAAGCCGTATTATTTGATAATATGAATTGAACAATCTTACAAGGACAGTAAAGTCCAACTTCAAATCATTATTCAAACAGCTTTTACTGCAGAATTCATAGAGAAGAAAGGGATAATTTGAATATGTCATAAAAGCTTTCTTCATGTTTTCAAAGTGCTATTTGTTCGGTCATTACTATCCAAACGAAAAAAAGAGCCAGAAGATGTTTGCAACTTCCAAGAAAACTTCAGTCGATATACTAAACATTAAATTTCTAAACTCAAATGAATTTTAACCGTAGATTCATAAAATAAATGAATGTACCGAATCAGGACTATTTTATCGTAAGTTATCTAATCGGGAGCTATTGAACAGAAATAATCCTTCCGAATTTTTTTGGTATCACTTGTCAATAGATGCGCTATGGGTACATCTCAAATTATATCACTGTTTAGTCAAAAGAGATAGACCGTGCTAAAAAGTTCAATGGAAAATTATTAGAAAGCAACAAATGTGACTGACAATAGCCGACGATAAATATTTTGATATCTCTTATGTTAGCCAAGGTGTGTTCTAAATAATAGCCTTTTACAGTAACCATCCGCTGATTCAAACTAGGTTTCCCGTGAGCGGAAATGCTCACTATTTTTTGAAATTTTTTTTCATAATGTTGGTGAGTGACAGTCAGCGATTTCGCTCAGCAAAAATGAAACCAGTTTAGAAGCGAAAAATTTTTTCATTAAAGGGCATGTAGTTGATAACTCTTCGTTTTCTTTTTTATTAAGAAATTAATTCCTTATGAAAAGTTAGGATAGTGAAAACCTTCATGCAGCATGACGCTGTGAATGCAAGCCTGAATCAAAACAGAGAACAGTAACGTAGAACAAGTCCTTAGTGACAATTACAAAAGTACCAATATCGGTGCTTAGGCTTATCGTTTCAGGCAGGTGTCGATCATGTAAGATAAAAAAATATCTGCTATAGCCTTCTTCACTAATTTTCAGTAAATTGATACGAATATAACAATGAATAAAATCAGAATTTTTCCAGCAAAATGGAAACTGCAGTATACCCAAAGATGGAACGAATGATAAATGAGTGATGCGCTGATGTCACATTAGTTAGATTCAATAATATTGACTGATTAAATGTGATATTTAAGACTTCATTCCTCAAAAACGGACAATATGGTTATATAAATTCTCAAATTTACATGGAACCAGTGAAAGCTTCTCTGTAACAGCTTCTAAAAAGTTCTTTGTATCAACAAAAAAATAATTTTAAATAATGAAAATGAAAAGGAATGGATGGACAAGGGTTACAATAGCAGCGATCATTTTTATGATATTGAAAAGGGAAGAGAAAGGTAGCTGATTGCGACTGATATGAGAGAAAAGCTGGCTGCTGAGAGCACCAAAATGTAGAACGAAGATGCTTTTTGCCATTCCTAACATATTTCTCTGCCACAAATGACAGCATATTTCGATTATAAAAATATCGCATTTTGGCTCTTTTCTGCATATTGCTTCATGCATAAAGAGAACAGATGAAATCTGAAGCCTAATTAAAATCTGGACGTTTCTTCGCAATTCTCGTTTTTTGTATACTGAAATCTAAAGCTATCCTAAAGCGATCTTCGATACATATTCTTAGATTGCAGATTTTGTCTGTCACAATCTAAACAAACAAAATTGGAATAGTAATTTGAATCTTTTTTCGCTACACTCTTTCAAACTTTGACCTTATATATCGCAAAATCTACTCGCAATTCACTTTTTTCTGCGTTAGTCTGCTGAGCAGTTTTGGTGTAATATATGAGATATTTGCGACAGGAATCTTATCAAGATTAAACTTAAAACTTTTCACATTGTTGCCGAGCCAGTATTTTTAAGTTAGTTTAATGCATCTCGCTTTTTTTATTTTCGTTTATTTAGAAAAGATTCTGAACGGTTTGTCCAATAAGTCAGTTACACCAATCAATGTTTCATATATGAACTTCGAACTTCTATTTGGTAACATTGAATAACATTGGATCTCTTTAAATAAGTTTTTTGTGCACTTGTTACAAATATCTGGTGATTTTTCTATCCAATGTGAAATTCATTTTTGAAGCTTTTGCAATAAATATGTTGCTATGCTTTGGCCATTCCAACTATCTTGTGATAAGTTAACAATTAGAAGAGAGAATTTATAGGAGTTAAATGTATTTTTATTAGAGTCCTTCCCTATCGTTACATTAAAATTAGGGCAGTTTCCTAGGTCCACACCGCGGTATAATCTAATACAGGTAATTATTTTAAAAGGTCGTATCAATAATATGCGCCGAGAAAGACTTGGAGGGGAAAATAACAAAATAGGGTCGAAGAGCATGCTTGCAACTATTTACTTAGTTATGATCAAAAATGATAATAACATCAAGGATTGAAGAGAAGTTTCGAGTTGTGAGGTGCTCAAGATAGCGTGTTAGAGTCACAGAAAGGAAAGATAAAAAGAAGAGAGAATGCCGGCGTAATGTGAAAAGAAGAGAGAGGTAATGTGATACATAGAGGAAATAAAGGGTACTAAGAATGAAAGATCTAAGCTGATAGCTATTGATGAAAATCAGATGGTGATGGGAAGAAAGAAAAATGAAGCCATTTGTAAAAGGCTAACAGAGATGTATCAACAATATCAAACGTAAAAAGGGAAAGAATGGTACCAATCTCAGCAACGTTCATACAACAACACGAACATGAACGATACCATTCAATTAACATGGCTGGCAGTTCATGACAATGGTCAGCTCAGTTACGAATACATCGAACATTCCTACCCGATGAACTCGTCTCTACTATTCAAACAGTCGCTTTTCTCCTTAAAGGTGAGGGAACGAGAAACGATCGAAAGTCTGAGAGATGCAAACAATCAACAAATGAGACATCTATCTCGCCGGACGTGCTACTACTCTATCAAACTTATTCCTTTACTGTCGCTCTACCATAATTCTTCTGTCTTTCACGATGCTTTTTGGGACATGGGATGGATTTATTTTATGTAAATCTTTTTTTGCAAAATATCATTCATGGAGTAGCAAATCAATAATTCCACTTCAAGTGGAACATTTCAAAATGACTGTTTCAGACATCAAATGATCTTCACCATTGCTTTCGCAGTTGCAGCAGAACAGTACCGGGGTCAAGAATGGAATCCACTATTCGTTATATTTTAGAAGAGCACTATTGGTTTCTTTTGTTGATATTATAACATTGTTGACGTAAAGATTTTCCCTGACTTCAAAAAAATTGGGAGTAATTCCAATTGCAGAAAGGCCTCTTCAATATCTGTTACTATAACATTTTCCATTATTTGCAATCGAAGCAGTATTCCTATTAATCAGGAAGAGTTGTAAGTCCACGCTGGTAATTTATCTCTAATTGCAATTTCGATACTTGAATATCCTAAGTTCTCACCAATAATTTCTAGTTGTCGAAATATTTTTTCCATAGCTTCAAATGATTGCTTTTTAGTCACGATCATTCCTTTGATGGAATGTAGTTCATTGTAAAATGGCTTCTTTATAGTGAAAGATTTACCATACTCTTCTGTTAGTAATCTCTTATAACATTATAATTTTCTGGTGCAATATCATACCTGCTTACAGCTAGCAAATGCATCTCCTTTGAAACAATAGATCAAGTAATTTAACTTCTGAATGTCTAGGATGTTTTGATCATAAACTACCGCATTGAAACTGCTCCAAAATTGTCTCCACATTTTTGAGTCGCCACTAGATGTCACTAGTGGCAATTGTGAGATATTTACTGTTGTGTGATAGGGATCACTTTTCCCTTTGAAGTTAACTCTCGGTATTTTCTTGATTTAATCGTTGAAATATTAGTTCGTAGCCATATTATATATATTCAAAACAATGATGGCTTCTATTGTATTAATTAATAAATTTAAAATACCTTGCATATCGCCGACCATTTTGACATATATTTCCTCATCGTTTCTCGTTGATCCAATTGCCGTTCTCTTTATGAGATGCAATCACTTTTAAATTATTCTTTCCAGAAAATAAGCTTAGCCAGAACAAAGGAAGTTAAAACAGGAAGAGATGGAGAAATAAGGAAATACTTCAGAAATACTTCAACAGAATTACTACATGGAAGATTCCTCAACAGTCCAGTGAATATGCTGTATCCTCTGGAAATTAACGATGAAGGAAGTTTGAAAAATCAATCAACACCAATCAACGGTCGACAAATCAGTTCAGGGAATAGATGAACAAGAAGAACTTATCGCTGTACGAACTAGAAGTGCTACAAAAGGTCGAACTCCTATCAACAAAGGACAACAACGAGAGTATTAACTCCTTCAATCGAGAATGTCGATAACCCGAAATAACTTTATAACATAAAAATCAAAATATTGGTTGCATTCGTAAAATTTCTGTAATAAAAATCTTTTGTCTCAAATATTCTCAGTTTATGTTTTGTTAATGTCTCATTTATTATTCTAAAGAATACTGTAAATGATTTACATTAAATAAATCCTTTTTTACCATCGATTTTATATATTATATGCTCAAACAATTTTTGTGGCTGTAATTAAAGTACTCGAATTCTAGAAAATTGTCTTAATTCTATAGTTTATCTAATCCATACCGTAACGATTACTCATTAATGCCTTTGAAGTAAGTGTTATACAAATTCTTTGTTCATTTAGCTTGCTTTGTGTCTACAAGATATAATAAGATGCTTTCTTCGGCAATAGTTGAAAATGTTAAGCACCCGTTAATCACATAACTCTCTCCTAACGAGCATTAAATATGGAAACATTATCATGATCTACACCAGAAATACGATCGGCTCTACCAATCAACTCTTCCCTGATATTCTTTGATATTTATCTTATGACATTTGGAAGAATAAATTCATCTTCCACAAAGAATAAACAATAAATTTCGAGACAATAAATTTCTCAAATCAAAAAGTTTCATGATAAAAGTTGCGCCTCAGCTTTTTGATTTTTTTTGGGAATTCAAACTTCCACAAACAAATAACTTAATTCGAGCTGAATTTTCTGTTTCCTTCTCAAAATGAACGAAAGTTAAAGAATAATGGAATACTTTATTTTCTTTCATCTCAAAATTCTATATTGAAGTTAGAATTACTATTGAAGTGTACTGATTACTTATTGTAGTTATATTCATTGATCATAGTATTAGTTAACAGAGGTAACAGAGGACGAAGGCAAGGCAAAATCGATCAAACATAGAAAAATATTCATTGTGACAATATTACATGATAACTAATGTGCTGCGATACTCACTCGAAATCATTGCTTTGCTTTTTTGACGAACCGAAGGTTAGCAGATCTGTTTGATACTTTTGTGCCACATACGATAACGAAGGCAAAGATTGACTTTAGATTTAATGTTTCTCTGTTTAGAGAAGTTTGTGATATCTCCAAGTTAGCTCTTTTTAATTGAAGAATCATTAGCAATCCAACTGATCGAACGATTCTAACGACAATTACGAAATAATCAAAAATAAATGAGGCTCTACTGATTCTTCCGTCAATTAATAATCGGTTCACTCTTGTTTCCCTTTTCTTTCTACAGGCAATGCGGAAAACAATTTGCATCTTTTTCGTTTGACTATAGCAATTTTACGCACAGCTTTTTTCACTGTAATCGCTGACAATATGAGGAATTTTCGAAACCTTTTAAACTAAATATTTTTCTCTATGTCATTAGATAGAAAATCTAATTTTATCCAATCTAGTCTACTCTGGTTGAATTTCAAGCTTACTTAATCTATCAAATGATATTTTGAATTTGCTTTCATTTTCACTCCCAAAATTATTGCATAGTATCGTTAGAGAGAAGATAGCATCATACTATGAGCCAATCGATGTAAACAATTTTCTCAGTCAGTAAAAGAATATAAAAAATTCTTTGCCTTTGGATCGATTTTTGTCATGTCCTCAAAGCAAATATATCAATCCTTTTTTCCGTGCGGAATCCAATCAATGTGATTTATTAACTTTAGTTAGTGGAAGAGAAAAATAGATTTCTTGATTATTAATGGAGCGACATGATGAGATGGATCTATTTGACAGTATGATCAGTCGATTTACAGCAATGGAACTGGCGGAAGAGATCCCTTAGATTCATTAGAATCGATTTGTAGGAAGGAATTAACAGGTGAAAATGCTCGGGCGGGAATCACAAAGGTACAACGATAAAAAGGACTCATAAAGCGCAAAGGAAAAAGATAAGGCTTTTCAGGAATGTCTTATTGATCAATGTCGCTAATTTTAATTCACTACCGCCATTGAAAGACATTGTATTTGAGAGACCATTTCCCCATTCTGTATTCTGAAGCTCAGAAATTCTAAACATTACAAAGCTGTTAATTCTAAGGAAAAAGACAGTGCACTCATTAAGAACAAGAAAACTGGAAACCATTGAATCATTTCAAATTAGATTTAACTTTTCCCAGATGGAATTATGAAGAGCAGCTAAATAATTGCAATAAGATGGTCCGTTCGACAGGAATAAGAGAATCAAAGAAATCAGAAATGTTGTTTACAGCTTATTTGCGATAAAAAAATGGCACAATCATTTTTTCTTTCCTCTTGATGTGTATAGATTCCAAGCATTTTGGATTGGATATTTCGATCGGCTCACTGACGGGACTATTCTTGTGACGATGACCAGCTGGTCACATAATGAATGAATCAAATTTTGTATGGTCAAATCTCTATGTTATAAACATTACGTATTATTCACAATTGATAATAGGACTGATTTTTCTTATTCATTTAAGCTTGTTTGCAAAACTTGAAGGTAGTTTCAGCATAAGGATTTCAGGTTAATAAGAATTTGTCGAATTTTTGGTGCAGTAATTGGTGCAAAGCCGTATCTCGGCAATAGCTATCAAAAGGAATAGCGAACTTCGTGACATCGCTAGCGAGATCATTTGGGTCTCCAGTGCCGTGCAATGCACAAAACATGGAATACACTTTTTTGTGAAAGCGATTATTGTTGCATGACACTGCGTCCTTCTCCCTGTAGCAAATGGAACTTATCAAACTCAAACAATACAAAATTGTTTCTTTCGGAATATTAAAATTGGAACAGTGATGGAGCTGATAGCATATAGTTCATATCTGAAAGGTGACATCAAAGACCACTGATCTCGAGTGAAGCTTGTGCGTGAAGTGAACTTCAAGGTTGATTTCATCATAGTTCATTTTCTCTTCAGTGAAATGCTTCACTCATAGATCCAGTTCATCAAGGTTCATTGTCCTTCCTTCAGCCTTCATGAAGGTATTTTTAAAAGCCTCTCCATATATTTTTCTCTTGCCTCAATGTCCGCTATGTGTCCCCGCAGTATACTTCCCCGATGTTTAAAGCTTTCTAAAAAGCGAAGCCTTTAAAGCATTTTAGCTTCAGAGAGAGCGCTTATGGAAAGTGTCTAAAAATCCCATTTCTATCATTCTTTCATTTCCGTCAAACTTCCTTTCAAGGCAGCTACCAGATTTGATCCTAATATAATAGCCTTAAGTTCGAACAGCATTTCTAAAATTTTTGTCTTTGTGCCAAATGTAAAACTCTAGGCAGATACGTAGCAGTGTTTCTATCCCATTCCTTATAAGGAGAAATATTTATCCTCTCTCGAAGATACATTCTCTTTCACAATTTCAAAAACAAAGAGAGAAAATGGATATGGAAACTACTAGATAAGGGTAAAAGTAAATACCGCCTAACATGCGAACATTTGACCTCTTTTCCCTCAGTTACAGTTGTTATCATTCCCATATCCCACGAGAGAGTCGGAAAGTGGCAATTATCCAAGAAGAAAAAATGCCCTTTGGTTAGAAAAACCTTAGCAGAACTAAGCTGATAGCGGAAGTTGATATCATTAATCAATTAATCTCTTAGAATTTTCATATTTCTCTATTATTTCATATGTCAGCTCTAATTCTGGGTATTTTCAAGATCTCAATGCACGACTTCAATTCTTATAAATGCTCATAACGACAAGCATACGTGCCGGGCGATAGCACGTATAAAATAAATTCGCCAGCCGACTGATGAAATAAGAGAGATTCTTTAATACCATGCACAGTCAAAATCTATTTAACCTTTAACCCTTAAGCTAAATTCAATTACTCATTTTTTGTTTTTGTATGTTAACATTTATGTGTTTTTTTAAGATTTGGAAATTCGAAAGCACTGCTGATATGGCTAATAATATGGAAACAACTCTGTGCATTACGTTCAATGTATCATAACCGGTTTTCGACCTGATTTATATCTATACTCATACCTTCCCAAACTATAACCATATCAATTTACCATCATTTCAAAATATTGCTTTATAAACGAAAGAGACGTAGAGGTGTTTTCTGTGCTTTTCTTATTATTTCAAAATTTTCATTATTGTTTATCAAACTGAATAACATTAAGTAATTTGATAAACAATAATGAAAATTGGCCCAATTCGACTTCGAACAAATCAATCACAATGACTGACTCATTTCAAAGGAAGAATAAATAAGCAAAAAAATAATTCTGAATTTCTAATCCACGTGAAATTCTTATCTTTTCCATTTCATAATTCCAAACAATAAAAATTTTCACTTCATAATTCCAGACAAAAAAAGCAGAAAAAAGTATTGTGAGATAGATACAGTTATGTTGATTCACTTTTCTTACAACATCGGATCTATCAGATGAAGTTAATACAACAAAAATTATATCGCATGAATTTTGTTATCCATTTATATTTAAATTCTGGAGAATTCATTTAAAAGAAAATGATGGCCATTGAGAAGTACAAAATCGAAGTTTTCAGTTAAACACATTTTAATGAATTTAACACACAAATGCAGTACGACATCTGATTACCTCCACATTTAATGCGTAATTAAACCTATCGGTAGAAAATCCTTCTTGCGGAATCTGTGCAAGTTGTTTCCCGAATTTGTCATATGGAACTTGCGTAAACAAACTTGAGTAGATGGAAAATTTCATTTTTTTATTGATAGGAATTAAATCTATTTGCCGTTGGTCTTTAGAAAAGTGACGGTAAGAGAGAGGTGAAATTTGGTTATGAAGTCGAAAGCTTAAGATAAATTGCTTCTATCGACTGCTCATTTTTTTGATGCCATTTCGAGCTTTTAATGCCATTCTTACCGCAGGACTGAATGGATAGAATTGGCTATTCATTTTTGAAGGAGAATCTGAAAAATGAGGAAATATTTTCAAGAGAAGAATTTGAAATGCCATCGAATTGATAGCACTTACGTTGGCCAATTTTAGTTAGGACGTGGAGCAATCCTCTTCTGGGTAACAATCAAGATGGAAGGGTGGAGAAAAGGAAGTGTAGGCCAACAATGAACAGAGTGTTGTGAAGGCGGAGGAGGAATAAGAGATGCAACGCTCGTGATATATAATTTAACGACCAATCGCCCTTCTGCATAACCGCCGGCTGGCTGGCTTGTCCATACAGTGCTTCCTCGAAATAAACTCTAATTAAATAACTCTCATCTTTGGATTATTGCTTCATTAAATGAAGCGATGAGCTCATCGCGTGGAATGTAAGTTTTATGTGGCATGAATTAAATACTGGTAGATATGTATTGTGAAATAGCTTTCATAAAAATGAATTTCATTTATAAAACTGGCATTTTTTAGGCCCAATAGCTTGATTAACTCAAATCAAATGTCTTTGTTACAGGCTAAATGACCAGTTTGTTACAAGTTAAATGACCATTTGCGAGAATTGGCTTGTCCCAGCTTTATTGAAAAAATTCATTCTATTTCACAGTTCGCTTAGATAGCACCAACTTTATCCACTTTTGCCCAGTAAATGACTTAGTGTAGGTATACTCGCGCACTTTCCAGAATAATCTAAAGAATAACCAAGAACGTAAGAACGTTTCCTGAATAGATTCTTGGTTATTCTTCTTCTACGTCTCCTTGAAGTATGAAAATTGAAGCTTTTGCATTTCTATTAATTTCCATTATATTTATATTTTATATTTATATTAATTACACACATCGATACTTACTTGATTAAAACATACGGACCCATTAGTTTCTTGTATGTTTTCAAGTTTAAACTTCCCATAGAAATTAATGAAGTAAATGCTATTTCAGTCCACACATGCAATGCAGAAGGAAACAGAATCTGAAAGTTCGACTTGAACAGTACTATGTGGAAAACATCAAGACAAGTTGGTTCTACTCGTATTGTGTTTGCAAAGTAATGATAATCTGATTAAGCAGTCATGTGAATTCCTTCTCATACCTGTTACTGAATCTTCGAAGACCAGGATCATGTTCGAACGGAGACCTAATGAACACGGGTGGCAGTCATTTCTAAGTGAAATGAATTTTGATCAAAACAGAGATTCAACATATAATTCATTGGCTGGACAGAATGCTAGAGAAACAACTGGACATGAAGTAGGAACAACAAAACTATGGAATGCTTGAAGCGGAATGAATACTAGTGAACCGAACGAAAGAGACAGAGACAAAAGGTGTTATGTCTTGCACTGACTGAATAGAAGGAATGGAAGAATGGAAAAAATAGTACAAGTAAAAACATGTCTGCACTGAGATAGAATCTGGGATAGATGGATCACCGGATTGCTAGTTAAGATCGAAACAACTTGTAAGTGCTTGGACTTCGAACAAGAAAGGAAGGTGAGTTTGGATTTGAATTTGTGAAGAAAAGAAAAACAGGAAGGAAAAAGAGCAAAAGGAAACTCACAGATCTAAGCATGCCACCTTTTGATTCATTATGAACCATCTAACCTCCTGGCTAACTGGAATGACTTCATGGAAGATGTTGCAACATGTTTAACAACAACCAAATACACTAACGAATGGGAGAAAATGCATGAAAATGGGTCGCACTGAAGTTTGTTATGCTTCAGAAAAATGAGAGTGGTCATTTGACAGCACTGAGGGCAGAAGAAGAATGGGAAATAGTCACAGTAAACTTTTTGCCTTATCAGAAATATTTATTGATTGTAGTAAAAGAGAATGATATATTAGTCAATAGCAGCGATTTCACAAAGCGTACACAACCAAAAAGAAGAATGTCGTGAACTTTCTGATCTATAGGAACAGAATTGAAAATCACCTTTGATGATTAATCAGAAGAAGCTAGAAAGGGTAAGCAGTAATAAGCTTAGGATCAGGCGAAATGAATGAATTTCGGTCAATAAATCTTAGTAATTTACAAAGAAAGGTGGTTGTAGAAAATCCTTCAAGAATGCAACATATAAGACGGAAGGGTCCTTTACGATTGCAACATATAAAACAGTGGGCATAAAATTCTCGGATTAAAGAAAAAGTGGTTACGTCTTAATAGTGTAGGATAAGTTGGTTAAAGAAAATCAACATGAAAACATTGAAAAACCTTAGAAGTTAAAGTCTACCTGTTATAAAAAGAGCGGTGATTGTCCCAATAATGATGAGAGCATTGATGCGATATGAAATACACAGTAGAGATGATTATCAGGTGGACAGAACTTTGCTGGTTGACCTAGACAAGATTTCAAAGCAGAATATATGTTGAGCCGTGCATGCTGAGTTGGATTCAGATGCCGGATACACTTGGTCTTTCATGTAGGATTTAATCATTTGTGCATTTGAGTATTTCATCCTTTTGCTTTTTTCTTTCATTCCAAACTTTTTTGTGCTCTTTAGGTTTCCGAATTCGACTTTTCAATTTACTTATCAAAGTGCTTTCATGCATTTTGTATTGCGTGCGAGTCGTTAATGACAAGGGGCACCTTCCACGTTACATCAAGCCGAAGTATTATGCTCCTGACGAAATTAAGTAGTAAGTGTCTTTTTGTTAATTCAGTAAACGACGATTAATTTAAAATTGTAAGTAGTCAAACTTTAATTACATTTCAAACAAATCATCTTCACATTGAAAAGGATAGCTTTTGGATTGTAGTTTACTTTGCAAATACACTTCATGATATACTGAATGACCCGTATCTGTATCAACGAGTTTTGTCATGTAACTGTGGGCTTCATTTTGGTCATATTACTTAAAATGAAACTTTTGTTTAATACTTGCAACATCTTTTTCATAATTTCTAGCTTGAAGAAATAGAAGCAATTGAAAAGATAAGAATGAACGGAATTCATAATACTTTTCTGCCTTATTGGTGTACGTTAACGCATTCAGGCTTTCATGTTATGAATTTGAGAAAGTGTCTTAATGATTGAAGTCGAGAAGATATGCTAAAAATATAATAGAAAAAATGTACAGCCAAATTCATTCTCTTGAACTTCCGACTTGCTTTGCATAGCAACAAAAAGTTATTTTTCATCCATCCTACCAGTGTTTAGCAGTCATGACGACACATTCGAAATGTTTTATCGTTAATATTTTTGAACTACTTTTTTAAGTGCGGAATTCTTGATTCAACTTTACATGACAATGAGAATAATTATACTTCTCTTTCATCTTCTGATACTTTTCTCATATTCATACATCCAAAAAGAATTGATTATTAAGAACAATAAATAATCATATCCTATTTACTACCTTCTTCTCCATTTTTTATTGCAAATAATTTTATAAGGAATCAAATTTTTGCGTTGCAATTCAAATGCAATTGCAAAGGAGCATACCAGTAAGTCTTACATATGATTTGCGTATGTATTGCTAATGCAAAATGAATGTTCTTTTCAGTCAGTACCTAATATGGGTTGATCGAAAATTTTCGATTTGGATCTGCCAAGTGATTGTTGCATTTTTAAGCATACTGCAAACAGTCATCATATTTTTTCTGAGTTACAAAGTAAGTTAGTATGTTATTACTAGTAAAAGCTGCTCTTTATAACACAGTGGAAACGTGACACTTTAGCACTTTTGTCCGGTGAATGAGTTTATTATTCATAGCTATCCTTTCAGGGCAGTACATTTCGAGTTGTTTTAAAATTGCATTTTCTATTGGAATTAATAACCAGCATGCCATTGATCGCTACGGTAAACATTTCCATCTTATTTTTTCTGCTAGAGTTCATTTTAATCAGTAATATGCCTAACATTTGAATAAGATTAATATGAAATACTGCATCTTATCTAATGCACAAAAAAATATATTCTTAGATATTTGTACCACTTGGACGGAAGCTTTACGTTCCAATATTCCTGAATTGCTGGCTGGCTAAAAGTGCTCTGCAAGCTATTATGGTTAGTCGTTCATTAGTTTAGATGTTTTTTGAGATTATGTAAAAAATGCTCTGTGTACTTGGATCATCTTAAAATTCTAATCTTGCAAGTAACCCTTTTATGGAAATTCATGTCGTTTAAGAAAAATGACAAGTTCATCGGAGTTCGCTTTTTCAAGAACGTTCAAAATCATGCCAAGAGGTGATAAACACGATATGAATATGAATTAGTCAGCTACACTTTTACCTCTTCTTCAACTTCAGCGATCGTCACTTCCATTTGTTTATATAGTATGCATAACATAAGGCCGTTTCATACAACCACCTGCCTGCGTATTGTTCACAATTCACGTCCAAATGATAATGTACCGGCAATATCCAAATTCATCTGCGGGGCATTTCCATCCATATTGATAAACTGTTCTGGTTTCTAATGACCATACAGTCATGATTTTCCAGAGAGTAAGTTTGTCTAGTAAGCGAGCCAGAAAAAAACACAAATATTCAGTTTTTTTTCAGCATGATTCATATCGGATTTCAACTTCAGTCGGACGGACAGTTTTGGTTCGCCAAATGGTTATTTTACTTTCTACCTTACTATGCTTGGTATTCACGGGCACGTGTGGCATTGAGCATTTACAGCGATCTGGTGAACGACGCTTTGACCTTTTCACTTCGTTTTACTTCGTTATAGTCACTTTCTCTACTGTTGGTTAGTATATAATTGCTGTATAAGTTGAAATAATTCTGTGGAATTTTAGTGGATTTCAAGGTTTTGACAGAACGTGATTTATAGTAAGGTTTTGAAATCTTGCCAACAGATAGAATGGGTCCATACCGCCGCTTGTAGTCTACTGTAGAGCATTCTTGTTCTAGTGGTGATCTATCATCATTTTCAGGCTATGGTGACTGGTATCCGGACACGTGGATGTCCAGACTTTTTGTTGTTATTCTTATATGCATTGCGTTTGCTATACTTCCCAAACAGGTATGATTAAATGAGCGACCACAAGGAACCACAAATGCGGTCTTCGTTCAAAAATTAACAGCATTAGCTATTATGTAAAGTGTAAGAGACAAAATTGGAAAAACACAGGGAACAATTTTTTAGAAATAAAGATAGTTAAGAGAATTTAAGATTGAAGCACTTGGCAAAACGTACATAGAACGGCAAAAAGAAGGTGGTGAATATAACAAAAACTGGGCCAGTAATGAGAAGCATGTGGTTGTAACGGTGACACATTTGGAGGCTCAATTTATCGGGAATTTCTTCAGTGAATTCTATGCCTATCCTGAACATCAGGTAGATTTATTGAACATCAAGTAGCAACACCTGTATTTCTACAGGCTTCGCTCATTGTTTTCAACCTTTGGCATTTGGTTATTTTTTAAATTAATGAACAAAAGCGACTTTCCATTAACTAAATGTGATGAAAAGAATTTATAATAGAAGTAATACAATCTACATAGTAATATGCGCTACAAAATATGAAAAATTCAGATAGACAGTGTCTTCAAATTTATAAAGATTCAAATGATAGATTTAAATCTTTTTATAAATCAGTCAATCTATAGAATTATTTGGTGATCTTACTCTCACCATGTGAAATGGATGACCAGATGCGAATGCTTCTCAAGATACCGATGTGGTCAACCAGAGTACTGTATATTCGGGGCTCTGCTCTCATGGATGATGACCTGGAAAGAGCGAAAATGGCCAATGCAGAGGCATGCTTCATCTTATCAGCAAGGCATATTTATCACAAAACGAAAGCGGTAATGATTTACATTCACGCTTCGTTATATTCGCTGCGGATACCGGAATTTTAGAGAGATAAAAGAATTAATTTGGAAGTAGGAAAGCTGAAATTTCAAGCAGGAAAACATGACGGTTTCTGTTTAATATAGCTAGGGCAATTTATTTTTTCCCATGCAATGATATTAACCTCCTGAGACAGTAGTTCTGCAATCTCAACAAGCCTTCGATCTAATACAGTCTGCGCTCAGTGGTATTCAAGAGCAATAAGTTTTAGGATGAACACACAGTCTTACGGTCATGGGCGGTGAAAGATTTTGCCCCAAACGTTCCGCAATATGTACAAATTTTCTATCCGGAAACAAAGATGCACATAGAACATGCTGGTTGGTTACATTATGGATTAGTAGTGCCAAAATTTGATTAAAAATGTCGTCAATGAGAGATAAGGAAAAGCTGAGATTCAGTCCATCTTATGGGGCCATTTTGTCTCTTATTCCTTTCAGAAGTTGTAGTTTGCGAAGATGAATTCAAATATTCTCTTCTAGCAAACAATTGCATCTGTCCGGGTATTTCAACATTTATCACACTTCTCATGCATACTTCTCGTGGAAAGTAAGTTCTTTAGTATATTGATTATGACGATCACTTTGAATGCTGCTTAAAACTGGCGCAATTTTGATTAATTCCCTGCAGAGAAGGTCAAAAGTCGACGGAAGCTTGGCACAAAGTTTATGGATTTCATTCTGGCAATGAAATTTATGATATCAAAGTTGCGCATAGTCAATTTTTTAGTGGATATATTGGAAAATCATTCATTTACGCATCTTTTCATGCTTATCAAACGTTAGTTAATTTCTTAAAAACAAGAAGTATTTTATTATCAGATGGTTAAATGACATTTTCAGAAGGCCGTAAGTGCAGTCAATCTATCTCGTCTTATCAAAATCGAAGTAAATATGTGTCCCAATATGTTGTTTCTTTTGCAAATATGTCATCCTTCCGCACATTCTTATACGTTCACATTTTGTATGACATATCAGTTCACTATGTCAATTCTACGTTATATTCTGAAAGATATGTAAAAGGCTCCTACGCTAAACCTGTTAAGCCTAATCTAGCCATTAAAGATATGGAGTTGGCCTGATTGCAATCAAATCAGAAGGACCATTTGAAAGAATTCGTCTCAATCCGGGTCAATACTACCGTTTGAATTCTACGGACACTGCATATTACATCGCTCTAACTAATGAAGAATCACTGTATGATTTCCGGAAAGGATTAAACACACAGCGACAAAAGGTCAATTTGGCTACAGCGGTCGCAAATATTGGTAAATTTCTCAATTTGTGGACAACTGTTACGGTAACCGCCGTTTCCATTATGTGGCTTTCCAGAATTTGTGAGTAGAAATGTTATAGGTATTTTAAATTAAATTATGGAGCAATACAGATAAAAATATAGAATAGCACTGCTATTCTTTATTTTTACTTCTGTTTATTCTTCTCTTCCAGTATTTTCAACCAACCATCGCGTCTAGTTGAAAATACTGGAAGAGAAGAATAAAAATTTAATCAGCAGAAGATCTCTCATCCGTGCTCGAGATTCCGTAGGTTTTTTTACGTTCTTGCACTTTATATGAGATGCATATCGAATCGACAGAGATAGAGGATTTTGATGAAGTTTCAAAGAAGCAGGAAAAGAGGGATAAGATGACTGATTCATCTTTCACTCACTGAAGTGAACAACGAAATCCTCAGCCTAATTCAGGAAAACTGTTAATCTGCAAATTTTTTATGTTGCATGTGTAGTTTTGGCCATAAAAGCTTTACATGATTATTGGCTTCTCGGTCCTAACTCTGTCTTTCAAGTATTATACGCACAAATGCTTCTTCCGTGATAGCATAACTTAGCAATGTAAATGATGGAATTTGGGGTTAACTGATTTTCGATCTTTTTCGATTCGTTTACTTTTCCATCTACGGAAGGTAGGAGAGGTATTTTTTTGTCTCACATTGTCTCACTCTAAGTTCTTTTGTAATTTTTTTTTTAGCTTATTTACATAATTGAAATTTTGCCAGAAGATTTATGTTTGAATTTAGGTATCATGACTCTTGATTTACGTGAAATAGAAGAGAATGACTTTAAAACGCATAAAAAACGGAAGCGACTTTTACAACCTAAAGGAAACGATGTCGATGAGATGTCGAAACTTTTGGTTGGTTGTGTCGTTTCATTCATTTATTATTTTAATCCTTTTGTTTCTGGTATATTTATTTTAACAATTGCAGAGCACAAATGAATCATTTGATCAAAAACCTAGTATTGGTGAGGTTTTGGAAACAGCTATTGAGTCGAATGAATCTGACATGGAATCTCAGTTTTGCACAATTTGTGCTTCTCACGAGGAGTGTATTGCCAGAAAGTTTGTTAATTAAAAAAATTATATTTAGGAAATTGCTAAGTAGAGTAACCCTTTATGATAGGCCGCTAAAATAAAAATGAATTTGAAGGACAGAGAAGACGTATCCACCGCTGGCCTCTATTGACAATGGATTCACTATATGTCATATACTTAAAGAGAAAAGACTGATTTGTTGTCTGGAAATTGCTTCCGTAAGTAAATTCTGCCTATCAAAATCGTTTTACATCATATCAAAGTCCAATGAAATGAAGGCTCTTTTATCTGGATGAATATAGAAAGAATTGTGATGGCACATTTTGTAGGAAATTTTGAAAGATATTGCGATTTTAGACTTGTGAGCATTGCCTCTTTCGGACGGCGAATGAGTATCATTGGAATAATCCAGCAGTGATTGTGGCCGCTGATCAGACATGTTCCGGTCTGTACAATTTGATTATACCTCTACGCGCTTATTATCGTCCTGTACATGAACTTCAACCCATTATATTTCTGCTTGAATTGCAGGAAACTGAAAGGCAATTGCATTATTAATTTATATTATCTTAAAAAAGCTGAAAGTTATCTCAACCGGGCGGCATAGGTACTACACAGAATGGGAATACTACAGTGGCTATTGCTACCGATCGATTGAAGAAATTGAGAGTGCTATGAGAGATTATTTAGGATTTGGGTGATTTTTCAGGCCGAATCCATCGTTCTTAGATGTGATCGCGTGGTTTCCTTTTGTCTATTGGATGCAAGGCAAAATATCAAGGTAGGTAGACAGGTAGATATCGCCACCGAAGCCTCATAAAGGAGTGATCAGTAGTATTTGAAATAATGCTGTAGTGCATTACTGGTCTGAAGAGAAACAAATTTCTGTTAACATAAATCCATCGGCTTTGTTCCTGAGTACTTGTTTAGTCTTACTTCAATGCTACTTATGCTGGGCAGATTAGAACATCCTTCATTCTTTTCAAAGGCACTTATTTAGTCCAAAGATGATTTTGCACTATCTTAACTTTCATAGTAATGAGTTTTAACTTTCATAGTAATCATTACTTCCATAGTAATGAGTCCAACTGTAGTATTTAACTGCACAACTATTTTTGTTTTTCCAAAAAACAATATTATGATAGTGTAAATAGAAATTCTTTAATGGCGGTGAAGATGTATTTCAGTTTGGATAATCTTTTGAAAGCAGGCGTTTGTCTAGCAGACAATGTGGTTGTTGTGAAAGAAGGTGCAACAGCAGTTGAGGAGCATTTGGCTGATTGCACCACAATTATAACAGTACAAAAAATACACAGGTCAGTCAATTTGTTCTATTTTATTGTGATAGTTCATTTCATATAGCAGTTAGTGTAGAAGTCTCTAGGACAATAGGAAGTAATGGTGCAGGAACTTTTTGCTCCCTAACTAACGATCGTTGATTTCAACCCTTGATTTGGAAATTGTCCAGTCAACAACTTTATTCTTCACTAAGAGTGTTCTCGTCTCATTAGGATGTTTCCAAGACTACGTATCATCACGGAGCTTACTCATGCCAGCAATATGCGTTTCATGCAGTTTAATGCTGACGATCAGTATGCTCTTCAGCAGTCTAAGTGCGAAAAGGTAAATTTTGCTATTTGTTTCATAACTGTGCTTACACTTATCTAAATGGCAGCATAACGTTTCACTTCGGTTTTAAACCACAGATACCTCCCATTTGTTATCGCTTTGCTATTGTAGAAGGAACGCATGCATGGATCCTCAATACCATACATGTTTCGATTGCCATTTGCGCAAGGTAGTGTTTTCTCCGCAAATATGCTTGATCGTCTGCTATACCAAGCACAGGTCAAAAATTATGTAGTGGATTTCATTCGATTACTGCTTGGCATTGAGCAATCTAAAGGCTCAGGATATCTGACCAGTGTTAGCTTTTTATTAAATTTTTAATGGACAATGTTTTGCGTTATTTTCAGGTTAATTATTTTAATCGAGGTTTACTATGCCTTCTTTTCAAGTTTTCTTCATCCGAATATTTGATTGCTAATGTTCTTAGTGACATTTTTAGTTCAAAATAACATCGGATGATCTCTGGATGGGAACGTATGATCGACTCTATCAAAAGCTTTGTTCATCTGTTGCTGGCATACCAATCGGAATATATCGAACAATGCTAATGGATGCTGAAGTCAATTTTTTTCTTCCTTCCAACTCATTAATGTTCATCCCATCTAAACTGATATTCATTTAAAAATGTCATTTATATTCTTTTTATTCATAGCAATTTTTTGACGAATTTGAGTAATTACCATTATTGCCTAGGTGAAGTTGAAAGTTTCAAAAGATGATATGGAAGAGCCCAGAAAGATCAACAAAGTGAATATCTCCGATTTGGTGCATTATAGGATGCAGAAATTGGGCATACCTTGTGAAAATTACGGTTAAGTTTTCTGAACTAAATTGGCCCAAAAAGATTGGATCTGTTCCGTTTTGTGACATTTTATGTTCTCGGTATTCAGTTTTATGTCTCAATAAGATTCAAATTTTAAGAAGTGATATTAAACACTCGTTTCTAATGCATATGATTGTAACATCATTAAGTTTCAAATGTTACAAATTTTACAGAGTATGATGAGAAGTTGGGCACAATCTCTTACGTAATTATTAATCCATCATTTGACACTACTCTCGAAACTGGCGATATTATGTTCGTTATTGTTATTTTTCAATAATTCCAAATGATTGAAGTGATTAAACTTGGAAAGTAATGAATCGACACCTTAATTACAAAACGAGCTAAAAATAATTCATGTTACAGATATGTCATAAAAGCACCGATAAGCGAAGGTGCTGCTAATCATCAGAGCGCGGACCCGTGGCGAGGTTTACAGCGGCAGAAATTTAGTCCTCAGGGACCCTCTACTGAATGTGGAATCAAAGGAAAGACCAAAGAGAAAAGAAGAAAGTCAATTTTTTAAGCGCTTCTCTGATCATTTATCCATTCAACAATTACTGTGAAAAATGTGTACCTTCTGCTATTTGTTTTGATGGATATTTCGTAGAAGACTAACTTCTTAAGGTTAATCAAAGACAACTCACAAAAAAATCTTCTACCAAATCTTTTTGTAAACAACTGTCGTTTTCTGTGTGCTACTGTGCGTCATTTCTTCTCTGTGACACAAGTGACTGTACTCTATTTGTTTCCTTCTGTTCTTTGAATCAAAGTAGCTCATAGAAGCATTTCAAACAGTGTAAAATTTGTTAAACCGAACTGTTTATTACATCTCATCACAAAATAACAAATAGAAGGCTCTCAATTTACGACTATTCGCACAAAAAAGCCATTGTATTTTCCACAGATAACAGAACACAGTAGTTCTTCTCGAGCGATTTTCCTTCGATATCACTGTATCCGAATACAGCCACTGAAATTCGAAAATATTCGAAAACAGCTCATTAAAATTCCAAGAATGGTTGTCAGGAAAATTTCTGCAAATAAGAAATTTTTCGCATTTTGCATTCATACTGTTTTTTTTTTTTTTGGTTGATTCCAGCATTAGCATACATTGAAATTAAGAGACGTGCAGCCAGCAGGACATTGTAATTATCAAAGGCGTGCAAATCGGCGTAGTTTCTTCCTTCCACTTCAGCAGACAATCGCCACTCGCTTTTCTTTTACACTGATTAAAATATGAGTAGGAACCGGATAGATTACGATGCACAATTGTCGATGGAATGGATGCGACAATATCGTCATATTTTTATGCTTCTTATTATTGTGTATGCGCTGTTTGTAATCAATGTGCCACGAATTTGGAAAGGAAGAAGTCGAGGCTTAGCAACGATCATTTTTTATTGGAACGCTT
>CAKAEH010001485.1:0-55364 GCA_916381525.1 Cercopithifilaria johnstoni
AGTATAGCATATAAAATTAACAAATGATACTGTAACTGATACTAACATTTAACATAATCATTCAAGTAGCAATACATCAAGAAAGACTCATGCCACTACTATCCTATCAATCTTTCAAATGCCAATACATTTCCGCCAACCAGCAGGTGATTTAATAAAGATGTGGGGACAAATTTAAAGTATAGGATTTCACCCCATCTTCAGCCTAAAAAAAACTCGTCGATTTAAGCAGCAGAGGCCGTATGAGAAGAAACTTTATCGTTTATGCTTATATCCGCATATAGTATAAACAGCTCCCAAACACATCTTCACCGAAAACTAAACCGGGTAGGGAGCCACACTATAGACATACGTCAACAAACTCGTTCTAAAGGATTCAAAAATCTTTCATTTCACTTCATTTTGTGAAGTATTGCATCATAATCAAGCAAAGACCACGAAAATAATTTCTTGTTCACTGCAAAATCAAAGCAGAAGTGGAAGAGAAGAAAATAAGATATGCGCAAAAAATATACACAGCAATCAAAACCGGAAGTTACGATTTGCAAACAATATATGATTGTCACCGATAAAATAATTAAGATTTAATAATCTCAGAAAAAGAAAGGCTAAAACTTACGTTTAAGAAATATTGCTTTTGTCAACAGAATTTATTCTCTAATAAGAATATTCTTTATAAGACCGTTCCGAACTGATGGTATTAAATACAAGCTTCCGAAAATTCCAATTTTAGTTTTTGTTAATCAGCATATCTACAAAATTACAAGGTCAGAAAAAATATCTACAAATAATTACAAGGTCAGAGATTCGATCCTAGTTCAAATCAATCTGTCGAAATATGAATTTACAAAAGGAACGATCAATTAAGCATAGTATGATCCGTGAAAATATTTCGTCGCTGTTCTTCAACCTTTCGCATCCAACGATTTTGCTCGGCTTCGACTCGTCCCAAAACATTATCTGTAACTAAATTTAAATAATGATTCTCCGAGGAAAATTACTCTTTTAATGGATTTTAATCACGAAAGATTAACCACTCCTTCAATTTACAATTTTTTTCTTTAAATCGTTCTTACGCACTTTTAGATTTCATGCTTATGAGACAGTGAAACATGTAGTGACTGATACTATGATCATTAAAGTTTGCATGAAACTTACTGTTCCGAGATCGCATCGTAATTGAAGGTGAAATATCTGAAAACCGCTCACTCGCTGGTGTCGTTCTGGCAAAAATATTATCTTCCATCTGTAACAAAATATCTTACTCAAGTAAAAGAATATATCTATAGAAATTTGGAATTTATGATAACTTCAGTCACATCTTGATAAATCCTCAAGTCTCGATTAAAGCTCCTAAAACACTCATATACCTCATCATTTTGCTGTCTATATGGCACTGAATGACGTTGTTTGCGCAGCATGGGATCCAAACACATCAGGAAAAGCATATATGTAACCAAAACGAAGACTACACAAATAACAAATATTACAACAACCTGAAAAAAGCTCACAACAAGTAGATAATTGTGCAGTTGGAAGTGCAAACAATCAAATTCTAACTTAAATTAGCAAGTCTAGACATGGAAGAAATATTCAACTTCACTCTTAAAGTGGAAGACGGAACATACTTTCAGCAGAACTGTATTTCTCGACTCATGCTTGCAATCACAGTTTGCTAAAAATGCATCCAAATGTGCAGCATCCACTATCTCTAAAACGTTCGGCTTCACCACTGTTTGTGGCTTGCTGCAAAACTAAAGATAAGTCCTCCAAACAATTCATATCAAACACATGAAACTATCAAAATTTGATAAATAAAATATGGATTCCCTCCTTGCCGCTTTTTTCTTCTTTTCTGTGACTAGTTATTAGTGATGTGAAGCTTGATGATGCAGCATTTCACGAAATTCCAAAAATTTTCATGAAACTATACTTTCATGAAACTTGCAGCACTAATAAATTAGAATCCAAAACAAAAAAATCCTAATGAAATATAACAAAAATGCTTCACCATGTAAGAGCGTTAATATTTGATTTTGTATAATATCTTCTCTCCTCACTCACTGTATGATTTTCTGATGCAAAATATTTGGTAGATGGACAAACACAACGACACCGAGCATCTTCGAAATTTCCCTGAAATCATTACATGCCGATTCATGTCTTATAAACACTACATAGAATTTTGTTTAATTTATGTATGGTCACAAGAGCAGTGCGTTTTACACTTCAGCTTCCCGAACGGCAAATTTGAAGAATTAAATTCACCTCTCTGAAAAAGGATATCGCAAACAGCTTTACTTATCTCAATAGCAATCGCAACCTCTTGCAATATTCCTAACATTTTCTTTAGAAATGGAATTTCAAAGCTTACATGAACATGGACGAAAGAGATGAATAGAAAAACTGACGATAACGATAAGGGCAACATGAACTACCGTCGATCTTAGTTCATCAACCTGAAGACTTAACAAAAACTTTAATTTCAGTGAAAATAAATGTAAACCAAATCAGTTCATCATGGAAAGCAAAGATCAAACAGCACCTGCGAAGAATGTAAATAAAATAGAAACCGAAAAAATTCACTAGTTCTCGAAAATACAAATTAAAGATTTCTAAAGACGAAATATCTGCCAACATGGAACATAATATGTGGAAACCTGAATGGTATATAGAGGAGAAGAGACATCACTGGAAAGAGATGACTATTAAGCCTGTTTTAATTTTTTTTACTAAGCCAAGTGCATATTACCATTAGAAGACCAGGCCATCACGAACATGAAACGAGGATAGACCTGAGAACGCAACCATGCCTCTCCCACTCTAACCACGTGTAGTTCACCACTGTAAAGTTCAAACCACTGAAGCATCGTAACCTACTTTTGAGGTGTGGCAGTATGCACTATCCTGTCTCTTGTTGTATTGAGGAGTAACCTTTATGGATTGTGTCGTTCTTTGATATTTATTAAAGAATTGTTTATGAAGCTCTTATTTTTGTACATTTCAAATTACAAGATGGCCGTCTCATTTCTCACCGCCCACAATCTAACATTTAGTGATTCCAGAAGCCCGGCGGTGAATTCTTTCTTTCTTTATTTCATAATTTGTGGGATAGGTCCCTTCCACGTTTGCCATTCATTTAGGAAAAATTGTATTTTGAGTTTGTTTGTATGTATGCAAAAAATAATAATATCTGTCTGTCTTATTTAATTCTATGCGCCAAAATTCTTCGAGCTTATTTTGATGAGGTACTATTTGGCTTATCTGTACCAGTAACGAATCTCTAAGATGGATTTACCTGACATAAATGCATTCACACAGCTATAGAAGGACTAAAATAAATAGCAAAGTTCTTAGTTCAGAGTTGGAAGGTGTCAATTATATATCAGATTCTAATAGTATCAGATTCTGGCTCTTACTAAGAAAAATTCTTTTCCACATATTTCATCATTTGAAAATATATACATTCATTTTTAGATTCATATTGTTTTATCACCAAATTTGTTAATGCTTTTCAATAGAAGCGATATCATATCACCATTTAATGATAAAAAAGAGCTTCAGGATTTCCTCGCTGTATATCTTAAATTATTTCAAATTTATATAAGCAAATTATTGTAAGCAAGAAGATATTAGACCGAAACAAAGTGGATCATTTTTTTTCGCAATGATACTATAGAAACTAATTGAAAAATGATATTCAAAAATGGAACTTTCGAATGCTTACAACAGCTTCCGTACTAATTTTGAAAATTCCATCTAACATTACTAAGTTTGAGATTGTAAGCAAAAATTTTCCACAATCGATTTTGAAAAATACAGCGGATAGTAATTTATTGTTGCAACATGAATGGAAAGTTTTAATATCAACGAAATCAATGGTATGTTCTCGTATAGATTTATTAATTTGCATAAAACGAAAGGATTCAATAAATTAATTAATTATAAATATTCCTACACTTTAATAGAATGTTTTAAGAGCGAAATAAAATGCGATCATTGATTAAGGTAAATTTTTTTTCATCAATTATTCAACGCTCAGTTGCCAAATTACATTATTATATAATTACATAGTAATATAATTAACAACTAGCCGTACTTTCAAGAATACGGTACAAATTTTTTGAATCATTTTATTTATGATTAGAGAAAGTGAACGATAACACGAACAGAATGATTTACGCTAAAATAGTTAATACCTATTGTTATTTTGAAATTCTGAGGATGTCATCTTAAAGTATTAGAAAATTCATTGTCACTTTCAATTTCAATCGTTGCATCTTACCACTCACACATTAATTTCCTTTGTTTAAAATATACTGAATTGATTGCGATCTCTTCTAAATTCAAAAGCGTTTAGGATACTTAAATTTCATGGATGAGATACTTTTATCTAATTAACTGTTTTTTTTTTTAACTTTCGATTATTATTTCGTTTATGTAAAGATTTTCTCTTTTCTAGGTGGTTTATGGATTATCATTATTCAATACAATCCTCATTATATTATTTATTGCCACATGTACAATATTCTTTATTGGAAGTATTTTGCGATTTTCTTGGCTACAAAATAATGCAATCATTAGAGCGAAGAAACATAAACAAATGTATCAGGTCTGATAAATGTTAATTCAATTTATTAATGATCAGGTATAATTAGTTGATTAATTATTCATGAAATTTTAGAAAATATTGCAGTCCTCATTTTGCTAATATGATTAATTAGAATTAAAGGCTTGATGGTATTGCAAAATTGCTTGATAGTTCAGTGCAGCTATCGCTACACATTACCATTTTCGGCAATTCTTCACTTGCGCTTTCTTCTTTAACTTCGATTTATAATTAAAAATTATTTAAAATAAATAGGACTTTTTAGGAAACTAAAATTATTTCAAATAAATGAGAAATAGAATTTCATAATTGCAGTGTTATATAGATAGCATTAAAGTATTACGAATGTTACAAATGGAAACTGCTGAACGCAGCGGACAAGCATTATATCAAAAGTATAAAAAGGTTGATTGGAATTTTCTTCAGAATTACTAAGCTATTAGTTCGATGTATTCCAACATTACTTTGTCTTCCTTTCTTTTCTGCGATATAATATTGCTTTGATCAAATTGTTGTTTTTCAGGATGCGGAAAATCTATATACCTTTTTTGGAAAACATCAACAGGCCGTATTATCAAATGATATATTTATGATGAATGTAACTGAAACGGAGCAATGACGAAGGGATAAAATGATATAAGGAATTGATGCAGTTGTTATCTCATATTCTAATATTTTACTATGAAAAATTACCATTTTCTAATTCATCTTAATTTACTATTTAAAACGATAAGCAACTTAATGCACATAATATTTACATTACAAGTGATCTGTTAGGATTGTAGGACATTTCAGCCAATACTTTCATTCACTTGCAAATTGTTTTTGTAGCATACACTGTTGATAGCCATTAGCCATAAAGTAAAATAGAAGTAATAAATTCTTTTTACTGGATGAAAGCAGTCTGTAAAACTTTAAATTAATGAGAAAACTTCGTTGCACTTTTAAGATAGCATGCACATGCATTTATAATGTGTTTACAATGCAGCAAAAGCATTTGCAGGTCATTTCAGGTGTGCCGTAAGTTCATTCTTCAAACAAATACAGATTTCTTTTTCTTCAATATAATTTCACTTTGTAAATTCAAGAAATTCCTTTAGCTTTGTGTATTTGCAAATTTTCTGCTTTTTCTTTTTAACATTCAATAAAAATTTTTTCAATCATTCTAAATTTTCAAGCAGCTGTATTTCTCTGTTCTTTTCTAATGAAAAGACAAAAGACAAATTGTTTAACTTTGCCTTTCACAAAAATGCAAATTTAAGTTTGCAGCAAAATTTTTTTTCGATAAATAATCAAACAATATCCATATTCTCACGAAAATTGATCAAACCTTCCAAAGCAAATCAACTGAATTAGCATATCAGATTTCCATGGAAATCAGTAGCCATCATCTTTTAAGTCACTTATCAGTTGACTTAAAAATAAATGATCAAAAAAACCGCTGGAGATATAAATTTTACTAAACTCTGCCGTCATCTAAAAGTTACTAAACTCGCGTAATAATTACAAAGTTTATTGCACACCTCCTAATCAATGACCTTCTCCTTCCCTCCTACCTTTGAATAAACATTTTCAAAATATGTGCTTGAGAATTAACGTTATTTCCAAATCTGTTGAAGAATTTTTATTTCAAATGTTGTAAGCGAACTACATGAAAATTTAAACATTAATTTATATTACTTAGAAATATATCATAGAAGAGGACGGTATTAGCAATATGAAAACTATGATTGCGGAGTTAAAACTTAAGAAAAATATGGTACAATATCATATCAGAACTTCATGTGAGAACTTGATTAATGACTCCAACTATTTTTCAGATATATTAATATAGTAGAAGTTAAAGAGACATTCAACAAGTTATTACTGCTGAAATTTTAGTATCTATTCGAGTTCAGTTGCAAAACGGTGATTTTCAGACTATTCTCTGATATTGGTTCATTAATATTATATAATGTTAAATAGTAAATATCTCTCGTATAGATAGAGGAACGATTAGAAAGGAAAATGAAAAGAAAATGCGAGGTTGGCACGAAATCGAGCTTCCAAACTTGAACCAATATCCCATCAATACTTTATCACTCAGGAATTGATTGTAACAACTTCTTTGCCACTACCACAAATGAGAAGAACTCGTTGAAGATTCAAAGTGAGTAAATCGATGTAAAGCATATAGTGTGACAGTATTTTTTCTTTACTGATCGGTGGACGAGGAAGACTTAGAAGGACCAATTGTGAATCTTTCGAATTTCTCACAACAACATCATTGAGACGTTTTATTGTTTCCAAACTTTTCTGAAAAATAAAAGGCCTGAAGAAATATTTTTAATAACTTTGAATAATTTGAGAGAATCTTTTAGATCAGAAGATATAGAAAAATTATCTATTACTATTTGAAAGAGAATAAATCAACTTAATGTATTCTTTTAGATGATTATACCATTTAATGATTATATCATTTAATTATATCATTTTCTATCCTTCGTGAAATTTTGTTTAGTTTTATCATCTGTTTAATGAAAATGAAAAAAATTTATTTTTATACAGCATATTCTTGAAGAATATTTTTAATGATATGTTAATTACCCTCCAATTTTCATCGTCAAGAAAATCGTCTTCTCCTTGATTGTAAACAGATAAATAGCCTTTTAAAAATGAAGACAAGCTATTCCTGAAAATAATTGCTCATCAGTTTTTAAACAATTATTTTTCCAGGACAAATATTGATAGTTAAATTTAAAATTAAAGAAAAATGCATGATCACTTACTGGATAAAAGCTGTTGTTGTTGTTGTTGTTTGTATTGTGTTATTATCACCAGCAGCATCTTAAATTTGTATTTGATTTACTAAACAATAATAGCATTTTAAAATAAGTTTTTCTTTTTTATAAATGAAAGTAATGAAATGAGAGGAGTTAACTTTTTTAAAGTGCAAAAGAAAAGTAAAGGTAAATAGTAAATATGCAAAACACAAATAGAAAAATAATTAAAGAATGTGATAGTGTTGAATGATCAAATAAATAAAATAGTGATGAGTAAACAGGAAGAAAAACGAATTTATGAAATTGTAAAGAGATAAATGACAATTTGAGGACTGTCAACAAAAGTAAACAACAGAAGACACAAACAATATTGCAAAAAATTGTTTAAAAAAATGCAGAAAAAACGAACTTTCAACAAATTTGTTGTTATTGTGGACAAATGCTCTTTCTTTAATGGTAATCTGAAAACAACGAGAATTTATGAATATAATTAGAAAACATTTTATTTTCAATTTATTTTCGCACCTTAATTTTTAGGACGAAATTTTTTTACGGAAGAAATTCGTTCTTACAGATTTTATCAACCAGCAAATTATTCTTTCCATTATAGGTTTTCTTTGCTCAATCATAGTCAAAAGCATTTACTAATAAGATTGGGATATTCTAGCGAATGTCATTGGTGTAATAGAACTGTCATTTTGTCATAGTTAAATCAGCTAATGCAGTAGAACTATCATTTTGTATAGTTAAATCAGCTAATGTAGTAGAACTATCATTTTGTCATAGTTAAATCAGCTAATGTAGTAGAACTATCATTTTGTTATAGTTAAATCAGCTAATGTAGTAGAACTGTCATTTTGTCATAGTTAAATCAGCTAATGTAGTAGAACACTCATTTTATCATAGTTAAATCAGCTAATGTAGTAGAACTGTCATTTTTGTCATAGTTAAATCAGCTAATGTAGTAGAACTATCATTTTGTCATCATAGTTAGATTAGCTAATGCAGCGATTGCAAGCATTCTCCTAAATAAGTGAAAGAATATTTGAGAGTAGTTTTTCTTATCACAGAAATAAAGCTAACCATAACTGCAGCAGCAACATTTCGAGATTGTCCATTCGAAGTTTCCGGTAATGAATCATCACTCTGATTCACTTCGTCATTTACTATCTAAATATTTTGCATAATGCATGATTTATTAGATGAATATATGGTAAAAGAAATTTAGAAAATTCAAAATTTGAAATTATTGAATAATTAGATTGCAAAATTTTCACAATTCTATAATTGCCTTTAATTTAAAAAACAGAAATGAAAAATTGATAAAATTAGGAAAAATCTACAAAGACTGTTGCATCGATACGTAACATATAAATATATTTTTGCAACATTGTTTTTAATTCAACATTCTTTCCCGGTATTTCAGCAATTGCAAAAATTCTCAATTTACATCCTCGCCATATCTGAAAACTGATAATTCATTACAGGTTTATTCTAATCATTTTGCAATCAATAAATTATTTGTACTTATAATTCACAGAGTTTCAACTCCTATTCCTACTATGCAAATAACATTAAGTGACAAATGATATGGACGAATAACTTTGATGCTATAAAAGATAATTCTGAAATACGATGATACCTTATGTTGTTTGAGAAGAAATGCAGTTAACATAAGTAGATTACTATCATGCAAAATCCACCAGATATCGATGTAACCCGTTAGACGATCATTGGATGATGATAAAAATGCCGTGATACCTTTAGCCAACATGATACATTCATCATTTGCTACAGCTTCAACTAACTCAACTAAATTAAAAAAAATGAAAATTTCGATAGCATATAACTAATTAGTGCTTTTCATTTATTTCGAATGTTTTAATAAGTGTTTTCATTTTCTATAAAATAAATAAACCACAAACTACTCTTTCCTCCTAAAAGTAAAATAAATAAATGTAAATACAAAACCGGAAGTCGTTTTTTTTGCAAAACATTTATACCGGCAAAAATTGCATTTTCCTCTTCTCTTTCAGGCCAATTCATTAATACAGTATTTGGTTTCAGACCACCGATACCAATACTTTGAAACAATGTCGTAAAACATCCGCTTATCTAAAAAAATTGCGTATCATATGCCATTTCCTTTATTTATTTTCAGACAACAAAAGTATGAAGGACTTTTAAGAAAGGTTTAAATGGTTTAAGCTATCCTTCCAAATCTTCAACATACTTAACTATACTTTCTTAGATACCCGAAGCATAAGAAAAAGAAATCGAAGAATGTTTACTCAACTAAAATTGCAAATATCTTAATCAAAACCAAATTTTACAAATAAAACAGTAAGTTAATATTTCCTCAAACTTTTACTGAAAACTATCAATTTACCTGATTTTCATCAAAAAGTAACGTTTTGCTGAAACCACGTAAATGAACTCGAAACATATGTTGCTGAATACTTTCCTTGATCTTAAAATTAGTGTTCTTTTTAACATATTGGAAACAATTCTAACATCTCGTTTCAAAGATGTAATGTTGAAGATTAGAGCTATTAAATTCACCTCTTCAGCTTTCTGTCGATCAGCATAACTCCAAACAGAACCTTTTATGAGTGCTATCACAATAGCTAAACCGCGCCCTGCTTTTAGCTGCCCAGCCAAATTAATTAAATTAACATTCCGTTTGTCAATGATACCTTTGGACCAAGTATCATACACAAGAACAAGCAATTGTGGTCTAAAAAGTGGTTTTAAAAAATTCACCAAATGAATTTTCTTTTGATAACTCATTTCTTTACTTATTAATTTCTTATTTGTTTATTTGATTACTAGTTGTAATCATCCATTTTACATCTATTTTATACATATCATACTTCTCATTTTAAATATTTTATCTTCTCCTCTTTGCTTACCGCCAGTTTTTCGGATGTGGATCTTTGTCCTCAACTTTCAGTAAACTATATTGCGCTGTTGATAACGCTAAACCTCGTATTCCATCACCCCATTCTTTTTTAGCTCTACAAAAATTTTAATTTTATTTTTTGACAAACGACAAATTTAATTTACAAAATTACCGCATCTATTGATTATTTATTTATATCGATTTATCCATTGATTATTTAATTCTGTGAAGATAAATTATCTTTACCCTTTCCATTCCACATATTTGTAAATAGCAAAAGTTAAAAGGATTGAAAATACTGCATACTGCCAACATGATGCGAACATTATAAAGAAACACAGAGCTGCACCAATTAATGATAAAGACCTGAAAATACTGATAATCATTATTAAAACTATCCGATCTAAAGAAGTTTTAAGCAATTTCGAACTATTCCGATAAGATAAATTTTGATAGAATGATTTAATATGCAAAACTGGCATTGCAAGCTCATAAAGTTTACAATTTTCCTATCTGTGATTCTTTCATTCAATTTAAATTCAAAAGTTATTTAGGAACAACAGAAATAGTCATGCTATGTGATACTAGAAAAGAGATAATAAATGATACCAGTGATAGTAACGGAATCGCGGTCTCCAATTTGGTACTTTCAATAATGAATGTAACGCGCAAATTAAATTCACAAATGCGTAACACATCAAGAAGAAAAAATCCAATATTTCAGCTATTTTATCCACTGCACCAAGTAATATAGCAAATTCCGCTATCAGTGTTGTTACCAGTAAGCTTAAATTGATAATTAAATTGATATTGAAAATTAGGAAACGTTCATAGAGTAATAAGTCTGAAAATGTTTAGTGTCAAATTATTTAGTTCTTTATAATTCAACCAATTAAAAAGAACTATTTCCAACTGTTATTCCAAGATATCCTTCATGCTTCATTTTTCGTGATAATGCAATACCTTGCCGGAAAACTTGAAAGAGTTACTTACCCAAGAAATGGTTCATTAGTTCTTGTAACTTTGGAAAACGGTGCCAGTGCTGGTATAACATCATCTTTAGCAATTGATTGTAATAAGCGTGGCGCACCTGCAATAGTACCAAAACTTATGAAAAAATATGATACCATGACAAATATTATAAATTCAACAGACATATCAAAAAGTTAGATCAACAATAACACATAGTTTTAAAATGAAGAAATATTTTTAGATGCATTGAATTTAATCGGTATCGATTCTTTTTAATTTTTAAAGAGCCCAATATTGCAATATCGATCTGATGAATTTGTTACAGTCCAGTTTTTTAAAATTTCTCTTTTTTTATAATCACTAATTCATTCTCTATCATACTACTATCACTTTCTACGATAATAAAATATGAATCAAAAGGGTATCATAGACTTCTAAAATTCGACATATTATTATAACCATCAAACGAACAACAAAAGATATGCTAAATACCTGGGAGATTTTCATTTTGATAAATAACATTCACAAATTATTATATTTATCTAATACTTTCAATACTTATTTTAATTCATGAAAATATTTCGCAAAGAAAAGCTTTATAGTTCTAATGAATTTCTATTATTCCATCTATCTAACCTTTCCGTTATTTCTATCATAGCATAATTTCATCATTTTTTACAACATTAGTAAAATTTCTATTATATTAGTTAAAAATTCAACAACATACTGCACAAACACTGTAAAGCAGCACCAAATGTGGACAAGAAAGTACCAATGATAACGATCCATGGTGATGGCCAAGATAACAATGCTACAATCATCGAACTATCCAAGCTTCGTCCATATCTGTAATTTATGAATCGTTTATTGATTTTAATTCTTCTAATTACAATCATATCTAAAATATATTATAATTATAAATTATTATTTATCATTATTATTTATTATTATCATCATCACTTATGATTATTATTTATTATTGTTATTATTTTTGATTCCATTAAGAGTAATATGAGACATATGAATTGATCAAATAAGCGTGAAAAATAATAACTTGTCACGTAAAACCGGTCCAGTAATTGAAGCACCAAATAGCAAAGCCAATGCGTAATAAATTGCGGATGTTGTTAATGTTGCAGCAATTGTTCCACAAGGAATTGACTTTTGCGGATCTTTTAAGTCACCTAAAATTTCTTCTCTACTTTTCAATTATTCGCATAGTTATTGTGCATTGCTGAGGAAGTAAAGTCTTGAAATTAATAAATCTCAGAAAAAGGCCTGGAAGTTACTTCCTTTTCATCTTTGCATCGTTTAGGATTTCGGTAAATTATAAGTGTTAAAAGCATTCTGCTATTGGAAATCGCAACATAATTCAATCGTGGACAACAGATGAGACTGATATTTTCGAAACGAACATTCTACAGAACGCTATCTTAGCAGTTGATGATTATTAGATGCGGAGTTGTTATGACTTTAATACTTTCTATCCTGTGTTGTCACGCATTGCTAACTTATATTCCACTTAATATACCCATTTCGCCGTTACTTTACTAGATACGAATCAAAGAACAGTAGATCTTCATAGAGTGTTTGAAATATTGATATTCTATACATCAAATCATGTAAAAAACCAACCACTCATATTTGTCCCCGTCATAATACCAGTAACAGCTGGGAAATAAATAGCAATTAAGATGAAAAAGCTTGTACGAAAATCCTGAGAAACTTCTATACCGACATCATCAGCCGCTACATTAGGATAAGATTCGCCCGCTTCCATATACATTCGTTTCATGTTATCTGCAGCTTATAATTAGTCAATGAACATGTGCTAACTTCAATGATTATCCATTCTAAGTGAGATAGCCTTTCACTTATCTCTCTCTTCAGATTTTTTCGTTCTTTGAAGTTTCTAAAAACTTCAAATACAAATATGTTTTAAACGGTTCTATTAAAAATGTAAATATAAGCGAGTAGAAACTGTAACACAACATAGTTAGATTAGTTCGAAATATAGTTAGAAATGCGACATAGTTAGATTTAGTTGTCTGTTTTGAATTTTAAATGAAATACATAATTACCATAGAAAGTATGTGCATTGATGCCAGGAAATGCATTGGTACATGTTAATGTTGATGCAGTGAAATGTGTGCAAAAGAATGCCGTAGTACTGTTGCAGAAGTCATCTGATATACTGAAATTTGTAAATCATCTCAATTAAGACGGAACAAATTTACAGATGATAAAAGTAATCACAATTATCACCAACTATTAACATCTGTTATTATGATAATAGAAAATAAGAAGTACTCTTCGGATTTAACACATCGCTTGCAAAGTGTAGACAAATCGGCGCCATGCGGAAAAAATATTTGTGATTGAAGAAGTTGTTCGTTCAGCATACATACACTGCAATTTAACATTGTTGAACTAGATAGCATCAGCTAGTTCAAAGATAATGAGGTATTATGCTAATGAATAGAAATACTAATTGATTGAAAATAAAAATTGATGAAAACATACTGCTGACCGTTGTGATGAATCGCTTTTTCGATACCACCCGCAAAGCACGCTAGTATAGAAACAATTACGGCGAATAAAGATACCTATAGATGGCAATAAGAAATTTTTAGGCAAATTCGGAAGGCACTAACCGAAGGAATTAATTATTACCAGTAAAAAAATAAGGTAAAATTAATATTAATTAAAATTAATAATTAATATTAATATTAATTAATTTAATTATTAATTAATTATTTATTAAATTAAAAAAATTAATTAATTAATATTAATTAATTAATTATTAATTTTCATGATTAATAATTAATAATTAATTTTCATATTTTTCTTGACAGAAATGTTCAGAAAGCACCAAAAATTATTTTTGGCGGAAATGTTTAAAAAGTTTCAAAAACTTTTTAAAAAAACAAACTGGTGCAAGCAGTTGCACAAATCGTACACCCATAGCGACAACTATCGCTTCCAATAAAAGAAGTATTGAACCGTAAATACGATAATTATGTGACATCATTCCCCACATACCTGAAAATTTCACAACAAAAAAATCTGCTTGAAATTTAAAGAAAACTAATAAAGATTTCAAACTGTTGCTAGATATCACATTTTTTATTCAAATGCTTAAAAAATCTTTGAAAAAAAATCGAACCCGTATCGAAGTGTACATCACTACCACCAATAGTTAAAGATGGAAAAATGTAGAGCTGAAAAGAAATTTAAAAGTTTGAAAAAAGAAGCGATCTTTTATTTTGAGGAATTGAGGAATCATTGTTATCATTTTTATCAATTATTAATTTAATCAGTATAAAATTATTATTATTCTCATTGTTATCATTGTTATCAATTATTAATTTAATCAGTATGAAATTATTATTATTCTCATTGTTATCATTGTCATCAATTACTAATTCAATCAGTATGAAATTATTATTATTTGAAATAATGCTTCATTGTAAAATGAATTAAATTAAAGGGTAAAGGATAATCATATGAAGATTTTACCAGCATCACTTCAATTCCGCCAATTAGATACATCGATGATGCAACTGTATTTGCCAAATAGAACAAAATACCTACGGCACTGCCAAATTCCGCTCCTAAATTTCTTGAAATCATAAAATAAACACCTCCGCTTTCGACAATACCATTTGTTGCAACGGCTGATAATGAAATACTTGTCAACAATGTCTGTAATGGAATTTCATCAATAATTTAATGAATTAATGAAATATCACTAAAGGCTAATATCAGTCCAAACATTTTGTGATTCCCTTTTTAGCACTTAAAATATCAACGATATGAATTATTTCAAAATTAAGTATAATATTATATTTTAATAGTTTCCGTATATCCTTCATCAAATATAATATCGCGTTTTGATAATCTATATGCCCTTTATGATCACTTAAATTTCATACATTTTCATTTTTTACCATCGAATTTAAATTACGAATCATTAGATTAGGGTGTATAAAAAAAGATCATACTTACACATAAACAGCAAAGTAGTAATAAAATCATTGTATCTACTATGCCAGCTATTCCAACCACCCATGCTAATCGGATAAACATTGTTATTCCAAGGATATGTTGAATTGTTGGTAAATATACACCTAGCATCACTCCTAAATTAGCCTGAAACAATGAAATCTAAGCTTATTTGTTTGAAGAGGAATATTTGAGTATCAAAATTATATTGTGGTAATTTGAATTAGATAGTCTGTTCAAACTCTATGATAGATTTCTTTTGTTTTGAATTATTAGAAATACATTTGAAGATATGAAATAAAACTTTGTTGTTATTATTGTGGAAACAAAATGCTATTACTTTGAATATCTTGTATTGAGAAGGAATAAGAATGCACGAACTTTTTTCATATTACTCAAACTTAAATTTCGTTCCTCCGATCCAGGTATCGCATAGGTATTAGCAAAATTTACTTGTCCACTACTACGTTCATCATTCACATTTCCATCTATAAAATTATTCTCCATCAATAAAAATTTATTTTCATTACTCATAATTTTCAATTCAATAATTAATTTAATGAAATAATACATATTTGGGAGGTACGGGAAAAGCTTTATTATGACTTGGAATATTTTAAATACGTTTTTCTTTAATGTCAATTTTTTCTTATTACTTACCTATTATTAAATACCTGTTGCTCATTTAATATTTGTTCAAAATTGCTCTTCACTAGGAAAACTAATCCTGTCAGCAATTTTATAACATTCAATAACAGTCAACTTTTTACCTTACAATAAAAGTGTAATTAAAAAAATACTTTTTTTTTCCCAACTCAAAAATTTAATTTATAGTCTCTAAGTTGTTAAAATTATATTCAAATCTATCAAATGTTCATTTTTTGCAGGTTATTTATGAATAGTTAAAAAATATAGCTTTATAAAATTATTTGAAATGTATAATTTAATCTCTGACTCATAAAGAGCATGAATAAATTATTAAATCATATGGCAGGTAAATTCACCTGTGGTTATTTTTGCTGGAGCTTCATTTATCGATGGATGTATTTGCAACATCATTTTTTTATTCTGTACTAAAATCAAACTTCATTTATGAAAACTTCTAGACTTCTACAAACTTAAGATACTCATTACTTAAACTCATTTAAATTTCAGTGCAAAAGAAATGCCTTATACAGTACAGTATAATAAATGTGTGAATTCAAATTAAAAATCTCATAATTAAACACATCATTCTTTTACAACTCTTCTAAATATATATTCGATCTAAAGAAAGAAAGAAATTTAAATCATGCGTGATTCTTTTTTAACGTAGAGGTTTACAACGATGTTTATATAATATCACTACCATCAAAAGTGCTTAGTGACTTTTAAAAGCTTATGCAAAAATTTCATCAAATAATTATCTATGTACTATACGTAGCATGCTTGATGTTAACAGGTTGATAATTAAAGCTTAATTTAAATTACAGTAATTTGATTGAAACTGATATATATGATATTATTAATCAGTTAAAGGAATGTAAGTTGAAAGGAATAAAATTCATCTTTTCATCAATATTTCAATCATCAGTATTATGAATAAAAACATTCGACTATTATCATTATATATAAGTAGTAAATTTTGTAAAGATTGAAAATTTCAACAATTGAAGGAATACACAGAAGCTGTCATCAGAATCTTTTGAATTCAATAAACACATGAATCTAACAGATATCTTTGGTCAAGCCTAATTAAATTATTTCAAAAAGGCTTAATGCTATGCAGTTATAGTTTGACCCAAAATAACTGTTTGCCTTTCACAATATGTAAATTGGATGAAAGGAATAACTATAATAAATTAGACGATAAAACAAAATAGAACTTCAAATATTCTATTTTAATTCAGCATAACGGTAATTTTCTCATCACTGCAAAATTCAAAAGTTGGGGTATGGAGTGTGATTCAGAGAAGTTAAACAAAAAAATTTTTAAAACAAAAAGCAATCTTTTTATAAAGAGAATTGCTGCATTCCGGTAGTACCATGAATATACTGTAATAGTTCTGAATAGAGTTGTTGTTCCGATTCGAACGTACACCGTACTAATAACAGCAACCAGAAAAATAGTAATTAAAATATGAGAGACAATTTTAATGGATTGGAACTATTATTACAATAGGTTGGATAATACCTGTTCCGCTTAAATTCCATTTTATTTGTCACTAATCATCCTGTTGCTATGCCTCAATTTTTTTAAATTATATTCGGAGCACTATTTTAAAAGTATGTTCGGATAGAGTGGCAAACGATTATTAGATTGCAGTGATCAAAAATAACATTACCGAATGATTTTATCAAGTAATAAATTCATTACCCCTCCTCCAGTGGAAATGTTCTTAACCAAAATTAAAATAATTCTCTCTTAAATTTCAAATAGCAATTGGTACAAAATAAATTTGCACTGTGCATTAATTAAGTGATCGCCGAAAGATCGCTTGAAAATTCGGATATTTATGTTTCAGAGAATAGTTTTCGTATAATTGAGAGGTATTTGTAATATTTGGAAATGCATTAGCGTGAAATTTCAAATCAAATATTTTTTTCATTTTCATTTCAAATTAATTGAACTTAACACAAATTTTTATATATGGAAAACAAGAAGAAATATAATTGGTATAATTGATGAGATGTTGAATGAAATCAAAGGTCATCAAGGTTAGATGAGAAGAATAAACGAACGGCTAAGAAACACCAGAGGAAATTTGATTGACATCAAAAATTTAAAACATATATGTAGTGATAGCAAAACATTTTGATCATTTAAAAAAGGCAGTTTAGAATTAAGCCTAGCAACTTTCATTCAAAGTTAAATATTTTTGAGAAAGCCAAATTCGAAATTAAAAAGTCGGAATTTTGAAATGTAAATCAAATTTGCAAACAGCTTGAGATTATAACATGAATAGGTATAATGTGTATGATTATTTTATGCATAACTATTCCGAATTCTCCTAAGTCTTGGCAATTATTCATTACCTAGCTTTATTGTTAAACTTAAGTAATATGCAAAAGCAATTGAAATTTAGAGCTTAGTATTACAGAGAAAGTAAAATCAAATACAGTTTTGAAACAAGTAAATAAAATAAAATATTAAATCCATTAATTCGAAATTTTAAAATTTTTATGATTGAGTGGATTATTTTTCACTTAAAGCAACATCATCAGTATATGATTTCATTATTGTTTCCTTTAAAGCTATATCGTCTGCATCATCATTATTCATCATACCAAATTCTACTTTTACCCGTGGTGGTTTCCGATGTTGACGTGCCTTTATTTTTTCCATAATTTTATCGATCAACAGAGTTTCCAAGTTAAACACGGGTACCTCGAATGCTAAGCTTAAGAACAATCCCGTAAAATATGCCAATGCAACGGCTATAGCAAACTGGTAGAGCTAAAAAAAGAATGAAAATATATAGGTTCATGATATTCAGTAATTCGAATGAATTGGCCTCTACTGAAAAGCACATTAGCACTTCCACAAGTTACTTCAAGATTATGAAATAAATCATAATGCTTTGATATGACTCAATCGTTATCGATCTTCTAAATTATAATTAGGGCAAGTGGAACTTTCACATCACCTATCATATAAATCTTTTTGATTACAAAATATCAGTAATGTGATATTTTTATATTTTTTTGGAAAGCAAAAAAACAAAAGTTATTGAAGAACATGCCATCTGATAAACGGTAGTGAAATGGAAAGCATGTGGTCGACTTAAATAATAAATTTGAAGTAGAATAGGATGAATGAGATATGCACAAAATGTTATACGACTTAATGGTATCCAAGCTCGCCAACCTAATATATCATTTACTGCTCCTGAAATTAACACATTCATTGGTAATTTTCTTTCAAAATTGTGATTACCCTATAGTATGTATTTCATAAAGAAGTAAATGTTCCTGAAGCTAAGCATTCAAAATTCAAAGCTCGATTATCACATTAGAAATGCGGGAAGACTTTGAATATTTTTTAAAAGCTAACCTCCATATCCAGTAGCGCATGCAAAAGTAACCCATGCTAAACTTAATGCATATGCATTACGTCCGAATAAAGCATAAATAATACGTACCGCATCTGATATATCGCCTGTACGTGCATAATTATACAAGCCAAATACGGCTAAAAGTCCAAAAATGGTAGACAGCGCCCAACCTGCTATTACTTTCCACTAAAAAAAGAGATACAAGAAATTTGAAATAAAGTGAAATTACGTTCGGATAAAAGAAATTTCCTTTTTTTCAAATTCAAAAATACCCTAGAAAATGTGGGCCGAAGTGCACATTTATGTAATGCGTATCCCATCAATATGCCAATTATATACGGATTGCAACGAATATATGGTTTCACATACACATCCGGCCAATATGTGCTCAGATCCTGTACTCTGTAATTATCTCATTACTGTTTACGGAAAGTCGATTAAAGAGCTTATTCGTTGAGCTTTGTTTAATAATGATGCTTTTCATTTGCTCTTTACGCTTAACTTTATGCTTAACTTCAAACGATTGAATGATCTCAAAAAATTATCAAAGAACGAAAAATTAGGTGCTAATAAAGAATTTGGTATAAGTTAAATAAAAAATCCGGAGAAACACACAGTTGTAGTTTGGCAGTAAGTATGGGAGCAGGTGGATAGTTATTTGCAAGAATGATGAATAAATGTACCAGGGATGACACGGTGATCAATGATAACGCAATGACGATACCAGCAAGCTGATTTCTACAAATTTAACTTCAAATTTGATTTTTACTGGAAAGGCTTTTATGTAAAATGATTTAAATATTTGGAAGTGACCCACACATGGCAAACAGATCATGTTGTAGTTCTTATATTGTATTGAATGGATGATTAACTAACCTGTACAAAAGTATAAGAAGTATCGGTGAAAATATATGAAATTGCATATCATTAGCCATATACCAAGTCCATCCCATACACTCCAAATGTTATAGTTTTCATAATGCATTAACTTTGAAGAAAGTTTTATAGAGAATGGACGATTTTCTACCAAAGTAAAAACTACCATACCAGTGAATTCCAAAAATATAATTTATCAAATCGAGTATCGTACAGTGAATAAAAAAGGTTATATAATAAATAGACAGCATTTTAATGGCAGATGTGATAGATATTACTTAGAAAGTGGAGCTTACAATAGATAAAAATGAAATACTATGATGGAAAACTTACAACTTCAACATCTTGCAGTAAAAAATTATTCATGTAAATTAGGTTAGTCCACCAACTTTTGCGACAATAATTTGCTTCAATTGGCCGCCAAAATGGTCCATCGGAGAAATGTGTCAACAGTGTGATATCCAGAACCATAATCATTAAATATATCGGAGTAAGTCTTTAATAAGCATAGAAACATCATAATGAATGTGATTAATGTGCTGAAGATTAAAAACTAACAAGTAAACTCATAGTGCTCGTACTAGGATAACAAACCGGATATATCGATGAATATAGAAAAGCAACCACATATCTAATGAATATATTGAACGACCTTTTGCAGCTTCCACTTTAAACTTTTCCATAAACAAATATGAAGTTAACATACCACTGAAAATTTACACGCATGATTGAAATACGCTTAATGAAATTCAAAAGCATCACAGAATTTCCGAAACTGAACATGAATCTGAACAAAAGTCACAAATTCGAAATAATGTAAAATCTTTGAAATTTCGAAAAGTTTTATATTAAATGCTAAAAACAATCTATAATTATAACAAACAGAAATATAACCTAAGATAAAAAAATGAATCAACGGCAAGCGGTGCTTGCACAATGATAAGATTGAAAAATTTCTGCGGAAATGCGATCATTGTGGGTAATAAATTATCTGAAATGAATTCATTTAATAAATGTGATGAAAATCAAAAAATTTTGCTATTTATAAATTTAATCCTCAAAATACTATTAATTAAATATTGTTTGCAACTCTCGTAGGATTCATATCTTTTACAAAAAAATTGTTTTCTAATTTTAACATTTTCATTACAACGTGAATTTCAAAATCAAACATACCAACTGTTAGAGTACTAACAATGTAGTAATATGAATGACCGAGGATAATCCAGAACATACTGAGCACTCTAGTACCATGAAGGCAATGGATTTGATTACTTTTTTTTTCAGTTTTTAAGATATTTCGTCCATTGGTGTAAACCGAAAATGCTAACAATACTTTTTGGAACCAACCTGAAATAATACAAAAAAGCTTATAAAGTAATTTAATCTTAGAAAATTTCAAAAACTATTAGCAATCAAGAAGTGAAAGAAGAAATTCAAGTTATCCTTTTCTCCAATTTATTACTTACTTTAAGCGCCGTTATGGGCATTAAAAGCTTTTTCATTGCTATAAAAGCAGATTAAAACTCTGATTAAATCGAAAAAAGGAACAACATTTTAGGAAGAATTTTGATCCACAATAGACAATATAAGTGATAGTAGCAAAATCGTCCAGATAAAAATTAAAAATTTTAGGAAAATCAAAATCAGCCTACTTTGTTTTTTACTAAACATCTCATTTCCATTCGTTAATTCCGCTTGATAAACAAGATAATCATAGAGAGTGCCGAAAAGCATCAACACTAATATAAGGAGTATAAAGAATCTGCAACAAGTTTATTTTATCATATTGAAACAGATTTGAAGTTTTAGGATGAATAAATATTCAAGTGTAATCACATCTGTGATGGAACTTTTTTCCTTTGAAGTTCCTTACTCTTTTGATCTTTGTCAAAATTCATGAATTTTCAAACAATCTATAAGATTTAAAATGGTATATAAATATTGGATAGAATAAATGGAAAATTAAAATAAAAGAATTTGATATTCTGCAATCTGTAGAAGATCAAACATTCTATTCCAATAGAAATAAATCTCCCAGCATACTTAAAACAAAAATTACTATAGCCTAAATTGGGATTTTTATTTTAATCCAACAGTAATTTAAATTAGATCAAAATAATAGACCTACAGCACAATCAGTGAGCTCGAATCATGAGAAAGCTGGGAGTGAGGTAAATTATTATGACAAACAATATTCACATCGCACACCACTTGTCGACCAATCGCACTTTCAGCTAATTTGTAAACTGAAACTTGAAAAGGCTGAACTTTAAGCTTAATGATTTTTGCAATGACTGGTAGTTGGATAATAGTACATCACAATGACATTTGGTACCTGGGAGTTTTTAATCTTTATTGCTAGCATTTTCAGTTAGGTCATTCGAATTCTAGACCAAAACAAAGATCTCATAATTGCATTAATCATAAAATTGAAAAAATGACCTAATTCGAAAACTTTCTTTACATCATAATTCGTGCAAGAATCTGGTGTGCAAACCCCATAGTTGAGAAGTGGAATTAAAGTAAAGCATTTGTTACTTTCATTATTTGTTTCATTTGAGCGCCAAGTATTTGGCCTTCTAAAAAGAATGATCATAAAATTTCAAAATTCATGACAAGCTAAATTTAGAAAATCTTCAGAAAACTCCTGCTCTGAATTTTAATTGCATGTGAATGCGGAAAATTCGCCCATTTATAGAGCTTACCAAATGAATTTGAATTGAAAATATATCAAGAATAAGGGAAGAGACAGGAAAAAATCTAACTGGAAAAACCCAAATATAAATCCTTGACAGCTTGGTAAAAGTGACATAGGAACAAACTTGCAATATTCATCTGGATCCTCAATAAAACTTGAACCAATGCTTTTGAACGGATCAGCAGAACTGTATGGCTGAAAGGTAGCCAGACAATACTGGCCCGACCATTTCTGCCTAAATAAAATTCATTTGATTGTTTGCATCTTCTAAATTTCTCATATGAAGGAGATTAAGACAAAATCATCATATTTTTGAAATTAAAAAACTTGTTCGTTTGGATATTCCTGTACTGAAAGTATTAAAGAGTAAGAAAATATACTGCTGGCGATTTTTGACAACTGAAATCCGTCGACATGCACTCCAAGACCCAATCCAGAGATTGTTGCCGCTTAAGATACCAGCCGGTACCTTACCCATTGCATCCATTACTATAAAAGATAAAGAGAAAGTTAATTAAAAGAAACATCGAAACTAGAGTTCGCAAATAAAGTAAAGCGCAAATTGAAAGAGTTATCAATTATCGAGGAATGACATCATATAGAAATGCATGAAACGAATATGATAAAAAATATCTCCAACAAAATTATTATAATATGTAAATTCATGCCGTTAAAAATCCACTGATAACTCTGATGATTACGCATTTGAAATTCACAAGTACAATTAGTACAGTCACTATTTCGCCCATTAGATCGAGTATAATCCATAGCCGTCCATAAGAAATATGCTATATCGGCAAGACAAGGTGATGATACGTCATATTCCTGGAAATTATAAAAAAGGTTTCGAGACTGATTGCTGTAGCATTTAAAAATTTCACATATGTCGATGAAGGTTATCCGATATTACAGTATTGCATTTAAATGGAAAATCCATAATTTCTAACATTTCAGTTCAAGAACATAGCCATTCCTTTTACTACTTCTTTTAAATTTCTTAAATAAACAATCACTATCACGTGCTTCCTACATTCCACCAAAATAGATCGATCTATCATAAGACAGCAGCTATTTTAACACTAGATATATCTTTGTAAGCCAGAAAAAATGTTCGCAGTGCCACTCGTTTTAAGCGATCCACTTAACAAACTGTCAAACTAACTAGCAACAAATCAAAACATAAAGATATCTTTCCGGCAACAATCCTGATGTGATAAGAAGGCCAGGAGTTAAAATTGTATATTTGATTTTCAATAAACATAAATCATTCCATCGGTTATTCATTTGTATATTTATCATATCTTTTCTTATTGTGAGCAAATAGCTCAAGATATGATAAATGTACAAATGAATAACCGAAGGAATGAATTATGAGATGGAATTAATCGATTACTGATGAATTAATAAAAACCAAAGAAATGAAACAGAAAAAGGTTGAAGAAAAATACCTTTAATGGTTCCAGCAAAGTAAGCAACCGTTCGATGTAAGATTCATCACCTGATTTCAATGCTTTCTCAAATTTGTTAGTTGGACGAAGAAATAACGTTTTGAAGAAATCAAGATCAACGATTAGCTGCCATTGTGAATCAGCGAAAAATTCAGTAACAAATGCTCCCAATACATTATCTGTATCTTTCTTATCCTCCAACTGTATTTCTTCTTCCAAGAAGTCATCAGCACTAATTAAGAGGAGCGGAAAAATCAGAAGGAAACAAATCTTTTTCAAAATCTGCATACGATACAGTAAATTTTGGAGGTTTCTCGTAAACTATGATACTCAGATTGGAATAAGCAATCAGTGAAATTTTACGCCGATTTAGTAGCAAAGCATTACTTTCCGGAAGCAGCAATGTTTGGTTTCAATAAGCTTATCAATAAAGCTCGACGTTATCAGTATGATTAAAAGGAGCACAAATGCAGGTAATGATGTGCAAAAGGAAGACTTGCTATTTATTGTATGATTGTGGTGAAATCGATTATCAATTAAAACTCAGCCTTTGTCTCACTCCAAACATTTGTCTGCCGTATGAAATGAAACAGCAACATCTGCATCATTCCATCAACTCATCTCCCTTTTACTTTGAAATTTCATAAGCTGTTGTCAATAGTAGTGATTATTAGAATGATAAGGAAGATAGATGAGAGAACTCGACTTGAAATATCCACGATAAACCATTAGTGACCACAGGGATGTCTTTCACCTCTCAAATCTCTTCATCTTCTCTTCTTTCCTTCTGTTTTTCTTATTCAAATGAATAAGAACTCATAAATTTAACCACCATTTAACGACCAGCAACTAAGGAGTGCAAAATTATCTTTGTTCTACAAGCAAGTCATCCGTAGACTAGAACAAACAACAAGTATTCTGTTTATTAAGTGGTAATAACGTAAAAGACAAGAATGACTGAGGTACAATTTGCAACAGTATTATTAATTTAAACTTCAAAAAAGATGGAAAGCGATGATAAAAGTGCCAAGCAGCTGTAGTACAATTCAACTTTAAACAGATCGAAATCACTCACATTATTTAACCGAATAAATTGTTAATCTCACTGCATTGAAATTAAACAGAACTGATTCGATAAACAAATGTTACTTTCATTTTTCAAGTTAATTCGGTCTACAAAATTCTCTTTGTGTTGATGACGCATTCATTAAGGAATTAACGGTTTTTATGAGAATCAGCGAGTCTAAAGAATATAAATGAGTTACTGTAAAATCTACGAATTTCAGATCTTCTAAAGTCTGCAAATAAGCGCTTTAATCATAGAGCCATTTTATTCATATATATTTTAGACGAAGTATATAAATATGAATATGTTCGCGTCAGGCAAAATTAATGATCAATGCAAAGTCAGCAAATTGATAATTCTACGAAATTTTTTTAAGAATTGGGAAAAAATGAGGGGAAACGTAGTAGAAAGATTGTCTTTACTTGATGGCGTATGTAAAGAAGAACTAGAACATCATTTAATACAAGGATAACTAAACAGCCATAGTGGATAAATAATTAAAAAATCATGGAAATAATGAATAAGATGTTGATCAGCCATGAAGTTCGCCTTTCAGTATAATCTGGTTTAGTGAAAAGGTTCTTTAAAGAGACAGTCTTAATTTAGCCTTTCTATGAAAACTAAATAACAATGAAACGTCGAATAACAAACTTAAAGTTACGATGGAAGAAAAGTTAGAATGATGAGTAAGCCATGTGCTGCAAAATCTTTGGAATCAACATTCTGAAATGGCCAACAGATCAAAAGAAAAATCATCTAAAAATTCATGACGATGTGGGTGCCGGAACAGATGACGGAGGAGGTGGTGGTCGAGAAGGACGCATGATTGGAGGCGGTGGAGGGCGCATCATTCGTACTGAGGGAGGGGGTGGTGGAGGGAATGGAGCACGACCCTGCATAGGAGGAAATGGTGGTGGTATTCGAGGAAATCCTCGTGGGGGAGGTGGTGGAGGTGGCGTCGGCGTTGGTGTTGCTGGCGGTCGCATCCCTGGTGTTATCGGTGGTGGCGGCGGCATTCCCCACATTGGTAATGGAGCTGAAAATTTCAATCAGTTGACAGTTATTGCGGAGGAATGAAAGGCAATCAATGTCAATTTGTGAAGGTTTTTAGCTTTTAAATTTAAAAGTTGTCAAATAATTCACTCATTTAAGTGACGTCCCTTCAATTTTACTAAAAAATTATATAAAATAGATGGAATACAATGAAAACCTAAAAAAACTATCAAACACTCACCACTCATTGGCGGTGGTGGTCTGGGAGTACCGAGTGGTGTTGGTGGGGCAGGCGGTGGAGGTGGTGGTGGAATCGGTGTAGCGCCAGGTGTAGGCATAGGTGGTGGCGGTGGGGGGAAGATTGCAGGCGGTGGTCCAGCCATTGGTGGAATCATCGGTGGAGGTATTGGAGGACCTGGCGGTGGTGGATGAAGCACAGGTGCAAGCGGCAATTTTCCATCAGAAAATATTTGATTTGGTTTGTCTGAAGGAAACAAAGGATTCTGCGCAGCTAACATTCGCTCTGCAGCAGTACCGTGTCGTTCACCCTGAAGTTTTGACAAAAATTGAAACCAGAAGACTATTAGTTTCAACAATTCCTAATTAACACAAAAATCCAACATTGTTGAATGTACTCTTTCAGCTCCTGATAAAAAATTAGCTTTAATTATCTAGGATATTAAAAATGGGAAGTGTTAATAAAGAAGTTTTGAAAATCCTTTTCTTTAGTAAATAAAACCAAATCAAATTTTTGTAGAGTACTAGTACTCTGTTCTCTACGCCAAGATTTCATAAGTAAAAACTAATTCATAACGTTGAAGTAGTGCGTAATAGATTCACCTCCATAAAACGGAGAAAGCACCAAAATCAAAACAAAAAAAAAAACAAACCTTCGTATCTTTTTTGAATGCATAACTCACAGTGATAGCTCGATTACAAAGAAACTGCCCATTCATGGCTTCAATAGCTGAATCTGATGCTTCGAATGATGCAAAATTCACAAATGCAAAACCTTTACTATTACCCGTCTCAGCGTCACGCATTATTTTTGGGACCTGAAAAATGACTATCACAATGGATAGAAACTTAAAAAACAACATCCCTAACGGTGTATAATAAAATATCGAAGAAAAATTTTAGAGCTGAATTCATCTTCTTTTCCGGATAACGTAGGAAAAGAACTTTCCCCTACCTGCATATGATGAAATTTTATGGAAAACAGATCAACTAAGCAAGGCGTGCGCTGATTAGATCAATTAGTTGAGATAAGAAAAAAGACCTGCAAAATAACTCCAAATGCACTGAATGTATCAAAAAGTAATTTCTCATCCACTTCTGGATCTAAATTGCCAACGAATACATTTGCGCCAACATCCATATTTTTTTCATGGGCTGAGGCTTTATTTACCTGGAAAAATTATTTTCAACTATTTAATTTCAACAGTCTAAATTATCTTAACTATAGACTAACTGTACATCGAAATCAGTGGAAGATATCAAACAAGAGAGCAGGCATGAACAAAGAACAGCTTAAGTTTTTTGTGAAAAATCTAGTTAGATTTCAGTTATACTGTTATTGAAGTGATGCATTGCCGTGCAATTCAAATTACACTTTCCAAAAAAACATAGTTGGGTCCAGTGATTCTTCAATCTGAGTACATTAATGAATAATTTTCATATTTAATTTTAACAACCTTTATAGGTTTCCCATATAATTTTATCATGTTCATAATCTTGATTGCATAATCAGCATCTTCTTCACCCATGAATTCAATAAAACCAAAGCTGAAATCAAAAACTCATCCACGTAAGTGCTAATAAACAAATAATTTTGGTAAAGGTAAAAAAAAAATAAGAGAAATTCGCGTCAAGTCAAAGTAAATCAAAATCTATGCAAATTTAAATGTGTGCACTGAGATCTGATATCAGATTCTAAATTGAAAAGTGAAATACCCTTGATGTGAGCTAGTCACTCGATCTTTCGGCATATTCACTGATACAACCGGTCCTGCTTGCACAAACAGCTCCCATAAAATTGCATCGGTCACTTTCTCATCCAAACCACCAACGTAAATTGTGGCATCTAGAATCACATTTTATATAGAAAAAATAATAGCTACATCTCTTTCACAATCCATTGAAAAACAGTGCAACTGCAGTAATTTGCAATGAAAACACAAAAATTAGATAACATGTTTTGAATGCATTGAATTAATAGATACAATTCAAAAATTTTTGCTCAGAAACAGCACTAATATGCATTTCGATATAGCAGAGTGAGAATAAGAAAAACATATCATCAGCTTTTTAATAAACGAGAACGATCGTGATGCATTTTGAGAAAAATCACATTCACTTACCCTGATTCCTCTCCAAAATAGGTCCTGCTGACATATTTGAAGATAAAACTGCAGTATAAGAACCAACTAAGTTGGAAGCAAGCACTATTCAACAGCAGACTATTTCCTGAAATATTCGAAATCCACCATGAAAGTTTGGACGTTCACTGCAGAGAAGACAAAACCAGCCTGACATACGAATACACTATCAGGTACTCAAACACCGAGAATTAGAACTTTTAATACTGAGTTTGTAAAGCGATAGGAGAAAAAAGAATAGTCTCATCCCAGGAGATAAGCAATTTCAGAAAATCAGAAACCAATCAATTCATTATTAGCCTAACTTCTTCGATTCTACGACGCATTTTTGCGAATGAAAAAAGATATGACTCAAGTTATGTTTGCAGAACACATATTTTCATGCAGATCTTCTTACTGCAGTGTCACCGATGTTATCTAAGAAATGTCAATTTCAACTTCCAAGAAAAGTAAAACCTAAATTTGGAAGAAAATGAAAAGTTCAGGAAAATATTTTCATGAATAATACATGAAGTTGAATTCAACATTGTTAAAAGTTTCTTCTTCAATATAACAATGGTAATGAGATCATCATCAAAATGAGTTTTGAACAAAACAACAAAAACTATGTTTCAAGAAAATGGAAGAATTTCTTCTTCCAAATAATGGAGCCGTGCTCGTTGTACTCCGCTTTCGAAACAAATCTGAAATTTAAAGACGTTAATATAAAACATTTTCTCTTAGGAAGAAGCTTAGAAATACGTATTTGTGTGACTAGAAATACTTGAACCGCCACACAAAAAGCTTACATCAACAAATTTAATTCATTAATTTTTTTTTATGGAGTTAAAACGGACTTATTATCCCAAGCACCAAGTTTCGCTGCATCTCGTCCACAGTGCCAAGCATGCGTTATAGGATCAGCAACATCCCTTAACTGTATATCATAAATTTGATCCACAAACGGCCGCAAATCTTTGGCACTAAAATTTGATCATTTAAACAGCATGAAAATAAAAAGATGTTCAATCTCCGGCGCACTTTAACTTAGGACAATTTGCTTGGAAGATTCCCAACCATTCTTTTTAAAAAAATAAAATTAAACTTCTTAAAAACCTACATTCGTTTACTGAATCCCGGGAATAAAACATTACCACCACAAAGAATAATGTTGTTTAATAATCGTCCTCGCATGCCTTAAGAATATGAACTTTTAATTGTCTACACAAATCAACATATCACAAAAAATGAAAATTCTTTTAGTTTTCAGATAGATAAGCATAATAATATTTTAATTCCTTCAGAACAGACTACCAGGTGGACATTTCTTTACAGCTGCTGCAATAGCTTCTGGTATACCCATCTGCGGAATACCGATGTCCGACGGTGAAAAAAGAATTTCAGGCACAGCAAATCTTTCTATATTTACTCTCAACTTTTGCAGATCATCGCAGACATTATCCTCAGAAGCACGAATAAATCCGCGACTATGGATATTGAAATCTGGAAGCACATAATCCTGAACAATGGTGTTTTCTTTCCCCCTGTGCCTTAAACAAAAAAAGTTTAAGATAAAATATAAAGAAAAAGAGAAAAAAGTTTAAAAGAGCTTTATAAAAGAAACATCAAGCTTAAGAATTTATTCAGAACATGCAAAGTGTTTCAAGTCTTAAATTTATCTTTTGACAAAGATAATTTTAGTCCAAATTATATATTGAACAACCTCTGAAGCAACAATAAGCATCTATCTATTAATGCTTAACAAACATTTTGAACTCTGTTTTAGCAAAAATAACCTGTTTGTTATTTACTGCATACATCATTTACAAAAATTTCGTTTTTACTAAAATCAAAAATGATACCAATTTTGTATGGTACCAACAGAAAAAATATAGCTGATTTCACTTATTTCCACAACTATCTATACTTCTTGAAAACATACTTAGCAATTTCCATATTTTTGGCAAAATCATCAGCAACGAAGCAAATATCTTCTTTACATTCATTCATAACATATGTTTCTTCCATTACATTCAACTGCCTATATGAAATCCATTCTTTCAGCAAATTAGTCAAAACTTTACCGCCAATGTCAATCCTGAAAGTCAAAGGAAAAATAGGATGAATGAAGAAAAGAGAAACTAGAGAATCATGACAGTCACTACGACAAATTATTTTTGCCCTACTCTCAATTTATTCTAAACCTCGTGTTACATTAAAAAAGACAAATGGAGTCATTCCTTTACACAGAAAAAGAAATTGAACCCGTATTTTCTTAATGAGAGTTAAATAATATTGCAAAACTTTCAATTAAAGAATTTAAACTTACCTTAAAATACCTTCTCGGATAACTTTTCCATTATAATAAGGCACGATATGCGTAAATGAAAAACCTGTATCTACGACAATACAACAAAGCTGATCCTTGTACTCTTGTGAGACTGTATCAGCCATTGCAACCAGTGAAGAAGCTTAAAACACAAATTTCAAAGAAAAGAAATATTTTATGAATATTGACTAGAAAATACTAATAATAGAATATAAGGAAAGTTTTCAGATTTGCATCTAGATTAGTTCTACAGAACTACTTACCACTTGTTTTGACAGCTGAATGAAACCCATATTGCTCGAAAAGTATTTCATCTGAGAAGTCCCGGATTGCTGGTACATTGTAAATGGTATCGGTCATGATAATACGGGTATCGGAGAATGAAACATTCAGCACATCTTTCCCAAATACTCTGTCCCATATTTGCTGTTCTACGTCCCAATTCACTGAAGCATTTTTGGTATAAAAAAATCACATCCGAATACGAACTATCCTATCTGCTATCAAATTACTAAAAGCAGCAACACACTAACCAATATATCCCTTTTCAGCTGGAGTAAGAAAAAATATGCTGGAGTGATCTCGGCATTCTTCAACTTCATCTGCCACAAAAATCCTTTTACGATCAGCCTTTGTTTTAACAATGCAGTTTGGGAATAGTCTAAAATCTTTTAAACGAAGTGTAAAAACTGCAAATAGAGACATTCTAGTTTATAAAGTCTATAAACAAAAGATTAGTTGGAGTCATAAAAAATGACCATTCTCTTCTCTGTTAAACTTCCATTAATAATGATAAACACATTGGAAATTTATTAAACACTACTTTGGTTGATCATCTGTTATGTAACCAGCTTTGATAGTGCTACAACCATTGTCAAATATGAGCGTATATGACATAGTGCTGAAAACATGAAAATATTTAAATAGAAGATTCATTCATCCTTCTAAATACTTTGATAAAAGACGGAAATATAAAACGTATTATATGTTCCTTCAAAAATAAGCAAAAGTTGTCCTGTCTGTAGTATGTTACATACCCAAATAAGTGCATATAAAAAAAGAAAAATCAAATAAAATATTTATTCAAAATAAATATAAATGAAGCAATTGGACAATACAATCATAGAAATTTTGAAAGGCTCCTTCTTTATCTGAATAGGTCACAGGATACAAAATATTCATAAGAAGTTATATCCACTATCACTAGGTCAGAAAAATACAGCAATTCTGATACTAGTTTGTAAACTTCTCTATTAAAATACTTCGTTATATTATAACACAATACTTCATTATATTTATGTCTATATAAACAAAAATACAATATATATAAGAATATGCAAAGGCATTATCCTCGATTAGAATATGCCACAAATATTGCAATAAATGAGTAATCCTTTTACTGGAAAAAATGTTGCTGATATGATAAAAGAGCATGCAACAAATTCAGTTTCTCGATTTTCCCACCAAAATCATCATTCTTTTATATCCAGCTCCATTAACTTTCAACCTATAAAACATCTAGATCTACAAAAAAATCATGTAATCGGTAAGGAAAATCGTCGGTAAGGAAAAATGTCAAATATTAATTAATATTAAAAAAAAAATTCACAGATGGATATCCTAGTCAAATTTAGAGGAGAACCTGGAAAAATTGAAAATAATTTGTGACGTCCATTCTTTCTTTCATTTGAAGCAAAATTAAATGAATAATATTGCTTCCAAGACATTCTTTCTTTCATTTGAAGCAAAATTAAATGAATAATATTGCTTCCAAGACGTTCATGTTCATTTGTCTCTTCCCATTCACTGAGTGAAACGATCGAAACGAAAAGAGTTCTATCGGATGTCCAATACGCCTCATAAATAAAACTATGTCTTTTTGAAAACAACAATACAGATAGAAGAGACCACCGTCACACTCCACTTCGTTCCACATTTCCCGCTTGTTACGGAACGCATTAATCTAAATGTATTGCGAAATTTAGTTTAATAAGAGAAGGGTAGTTCACAACTGAATTTCACAAAATAAATAAATGACAGCATTAGCTTATTCATTTGTCCTGGAAAAGTACCTATATTAATAAAAGAAAATAAAAAAAACAGAAGGAAAAACCTCGTGCACTATTTTGAAGGTAACCGAAAAAAAGTGACACGGCAATAAGCTATGATAAGTTTCCACTACGAAGCTATGTTCAAGCAGAATGAACGACTGGAGTGGATAATGAAGCAAAATATTAAACCAACACTAATCTTATTTGTTGTGTAATTGATAGCCATTATAGAGCTTGGTTTTTCATTAAATATGAGATTTTCGCACTTCTCATTTTCGACCACTCTTTTTTAGTACTCAACTATTTCTTTTGTGATCAAATGAGCATTCTCATGTATTTTGATAATGAACTATAAATCTAAACTAACGATGATCTCTTCCACTTTTTAGTTTCAAATCCTAGCCCCTGTTAAAATATGAAGCATGCACACATGTCTATTCTAAAACGCATCAGTAAAAACATGTATGTAAAAGAGGCCTTCAATGATCCCACAGACCATGCAAAAATTAAGCAATATATACACTTTAACCATATAAAGTCCACATAAAGAAAACGAGTGTCTGATAAAAACCGAAATAGCAAAGAAAGCAAAATAAGAAAAAAAGTAACAAAAACAAAGCTTTCACCTTAAATCGATAAAAGCCATATTCAATGACGCAATCTGAGAACTATATCCGTTCTGTCCATTATCCATCTGCAACCAATAACTTAGAAGTAGCTTTTCCGAACTTAATTGTGAGAAAAAAGACAGCTGAAAGTTACAAAGAATAAGAGAAATACAAAAACAGAAAGTTACAAAGAACAAGATAAACATTACGTGACAAATAAAAGCACAAAGAATAAGATAAACATTACATGACAAAATCAATATCTAAAAATTCGTTCGAACTAAAAATCAAACTGAAATAATACCTCATTTCAACGATTGTCATTTGAACAACCACCGAACGGAGAGCGGTAGGAAGAAATTACTTCTCCCGCAATTGCCATCTTTTCAATTTACTGTCATCAGTCGAGCACTTCTAAACTCTTCTTGTACATTGCAGCTCCGTAGCTGTGTGTACATTTTGCACTTTTTTCATTATCTTATATTCATAGTTTTTAATTACACACGATAAGGACTACAATTTCCATCGTTATTATTTCGGAATTTCAAAATACTGAGAAATGCTGAGAAACCGACAGTGATCCTTTCACATTTCATTTCACGGCACGTACCAAAAACGAAGGCCACATTTTCGATCAGGTAAAGCGCGCAGATTAATTTTTGTTTACTACCGCAATAGAATAGTGCCGAGGTGAGTGTTTCGAATGATATGTTTACTGGAGGTTTTCATCTTATCGATGTGATTGATCTTTGACCTTTGTGGTATTAATGAAATCATCTCTATAGTGTATTCTATTAACACTTGAAGAATGGCAAGAGTTGAATACGGAAACATTTTAAAATGGCTTAAACCCTAAATTAGGAGTTTTTAATTGCTTTTCAGATTCCTTTAATCGTTAATTCTAGTCGGATCAGAAGTGCTAATGAATATGGAAGAAGGTAACATGGAGATGGCAGGTTATACTCCAATGTATCGTTACCAGTTCCGGGTAATAATGATCGGTGATTCGACAGTGGGGAAATCCAGTTTGCTTCGATATTTTACAGAGGGAAAATGTGCAGAAATTTGTGACCCCACAGTTGGCGTCGATTTCTATGCGCGAATGGTGGAAATCAAACCAGGATATCGGATAAAGTTGCAACTTTGGGATACCGCTGGACAAGAAAAGTTTAGGTGGGATAAGTTAATTACAAGCATATTATTTCAATAAGGGGTGGTCGAGGGTGGTGCTGATTCAAAACTGTTGAGATACTACCAATGTCACTTCAATTAGAATCGTCGTAGAGCACATCTGAGCTAATCGCTAAGGAATTTTCATAACATATTTTAGGTAGCTTATGATGACTATGGATGACCTTAGGTTTTGTTGGTTGAAACTGAACTCTGCTTATGACAATTCATCTTATTTGAAATAAATCCAGCTGTATCTTTAAATTTATTGCAAGCAAGTTTTGTGTTTGTTTCACTTTTACTTTTGTCGTTTACTAGAATATATGTTTTGCTGAAGGGACGAATAGTAATGCATTTCAGATCAATCACTCGTTCCTATTACCGTAATTCAGTGGGTGTAATTATTGTATATGATATAACAAATCGATCAACTTTTGACCATGTTGCGCAGTGGCTGAAAGAAGCAGAACAGAATGTTGGCGGTCCGCAACCGAATAACTGTGTTTTCCAACTCATTGGCCATAAAGCTGATTTAAATAATGAACGTCAGGCATGTCATGCATTCATTTTTAAAATTAAAGTTTTAGTGGCACATTGAAGCAGGTTCATAACTTTTCCTGAAAGTTTGAGCGTAGTTACCTGCCATTTCTTACTTTAATGCTTACGAGCTGCACCAGCGTGTCGGTTGTCGTTATTTTCATTTCTTCAATAGCGTAAAACATTCCATGCATGAGAAAATGTTGGGTGAGATACTGGAAAACTATTACTGATGGAAGTTTCGAGAAGCATTTGTAAAAAATTTCACATTATCGCCTCAGTTTGTTGCTTAAATGCGATTCTGATGGCAGAAAGTGTTCCATTTTGCAGGTAATGTATGAAGAAGGCGAATATTTTGCCAAATACAACAAAATCAAATTTTTGGAAACTTCAGCAGTTACGGGTGAAAATGTGCAGGTTAGTATAGCAGTTATATTTCTTGAAAGCTTAGAAACTGTTTACATGAGCTATAGAAAGATTGAGTAAACTGTACACCTCTCGCGTTTTTCGCGGAACGATTTAAAAAATAATTTAAAAAGTATTTATTTCCATAATTTAAGAATACTTGACTCTAATTTTCAGGAGTCATTTAAAATGATTGCACGAGAAATCTGTAATCGAATTCAGAATGGGCAATTACGTTTAGTTGATGGTTGGGAAGGTATTCGAAGTGGTATGATGCGTGCGAAATCATTAACATTATCAGAAGGCTCTAATGCACCATCTTCAACTTGTGCATGCTAGTTCACCCAGTATGTACTTCTCTCAATATTAATATAATAGCTGTTGTGTATAAAAGTAAATACATGTCATCTCATGCGATTAATCCCTGTTTATGATCAGTTTTTTTAATTATTCAATGCTTTTGAAATTGTAAGGACTATGTCGGACGACATTGTGAATCTTCAAATTGTGAACGAAATCGACCTCGTGTGAATGATTCTTAGATTACAATGCTCAGTGCTGTTTACTTTCACAGTTTTGTTTATATAGATTATCTAGTATACAGCGTTCCAAGCACAATTTGTCTGAGTGTACATTATATAACACATATGTTGCAGTCTTTTTATTAATTATCGTGTCTATGTTTGTAAGTTTGTTTACTGCTCAGTGCCTTACTGAAAGCATATGGCATATCAGATTTTCGTGACTCTTAAATGTCCAAACAGTTTTCAGTGATGGAAGATAAATTTCGAAGGAAAAATGCTTAATAGGAAGGGAATGCATAATAACCAAATTATCTCGTGAAATTGACTATTTTCGTCTTCAATGAATTTGATGTTAATCGATTGTAAAAAAAATTTCAACACTTAAAAATTAATCTTCATTAAAGATAGATTGTACATTAATATAGCATGAGTTCCGTGCTTTCTTCCGAATAATTGTAGTTGGAACTCAATTTGCCATATGGTGTGTTTAGAATTTTTCATGTATAGATGTACTTTTGCTGTTACTTTTGCTTTGTCTGATGGTTATCTTTTTAAAATATTGTAAGTAGTATTTGCGGTCAGATAAATTAATGAAGGTGCATATAGGTTTCACTTGCTTTACCATGTAGTTAGTTGACCTTAATTTCGGTTTATTTCAATTTGATGTAATTAGATAAGCAGAACAGATTTATGGAGAAATAGATTGGCTAGTGAATCGAGAAAAATCGAAAATGAATCGAGAGATGAAATCTGTTCTATAATACAATTTTAAGACAGGGGAGTTCTTGTCTTTATTGTACTTATTACTGCAATAATCATTAAGTTGAGGACCGTATATTTTACAAAAGATGAATTTTTGGTGTTCCATTTCCTTCACTAGGGCTAACTATTTTTTAATACATGATAGCAGAATTTTTTAAATTTTATAAATCATTGAAAGAAGCAAAAATAGGTAATGACAAGTCGATGTGTGATGTTCAGTGAATTCATAGCAAACAAATGTTAAGGAAAGGAATATCTATTTCCTGAAATAGCAAGGTTACATGAAAGAACTCGGTAGTTTTACTGTACCATCGCAGGAAAACTTACATATCTGTTCCACTCTTAAATCTTTAATTTTTCATTTATACAGATTTCATCACGAAGAACTGAATAGTGTAATTTTTACAATAGGTGACATCCCATGACCCTGTAGATAACTTTTGAAAAATTGAAGTGTATAAGGGGAAAATAGTTTTTCATCACAATAAAACGAATAAGGCTTCTACAGAACAGAATTCCTGGAAAGGATCACTATTACAACGGTATCCCAAAACTCGGTTATTGGAAAGATACCAATGTATCATGTGATCAACTAGCTCCTAAAATTAGCCAGGACTGCTATTTCATACATCGAAAAGACGTAGGCCTTTTGGAATTTTTTTGTACTTTTTGTACCTTTGCTTAGATTAAATTTATTAGTAAAATTACTGGACTACTTGATTGTGCTTAGAAGTATGGTTTATACCGGACGGAATAAAGGACCTGCAAGCAATCATATAAAGTCATAATTCACTGCCATTTATCATCAGTAATTATGCATTTTGAATTAGTATCCCAAAAATTAAATGCATATTTAAAGCCCCAAAACGTGAAATTTAATTATTGCATAAGGACCAATATAATTTGCAACCTGCAGGATTGTCATTTTCAGGCAGAGGGTTTTGTAGTTGCGTTGATTGATTCTCTGATCCAGTTTTTTGATAGTATCTGTATGCGGTAATTGCTTAGAAGATTTTACGATTTGCATTATGTTACTGTATTATGCTTTGAATTGAATCGGTTTTTCGATAGATGTAGATGAGTTTAATTCGATTAAGTTGCAGCTTAACTCTCTTTGTAAAGGCTATTCTCCATATCTTTATTTGATGTGTTAGAAACAACAATATATGGATGTTGAGAATTATTACGGCTGTAAGAGTTCCTCTTATATTATTCTTTTGTCGATAGAAATGCAAAGAGTAGTCCCTTGCGTTATTTCACAGTATTCTCTTTATAAACTTCAGAATTTTAAATTCCTACTCGGCAATTCACAATTTCTACCTGTTTTGGACAAATATATAACTTGTGAACTAATTTCATAGATAACATGTGAGGGTTATTTTATACTGGCAGAAATCACTAACCATTAGAAGGAGACCTTAGATGATTCTTTTGGAGTAGTTACGTTACGTAACTACAAACTAACGTCAATTGTTTTAGTCCATGGAAGAAGCATTTTATGAACCGGAATATATCGTCGATATGAAAGTAACATCAGGTCGCTGCTTTTATCTCATCAAATGGAAGGATTTTCCTATGTTAGTTTACTTTTCTGTCGTAATCACTGTTTGCTGAAATTTCTGCATGTAAGCCTGAATAAATCTATATTTTTCTTAATAATAAAAGACAATTTGAAATTCAGTTTTCATATCCTTAGCGAAAAACTTTGTAACGCTTATTTGTTCACATCAGCGATCTCATGTTTCCAAAATTTGCTTGAAAATTTTAGGAATGATTGTACTTGGGAACCTACGGAGAATCTTATAAACTGCGACACTTTGATTACGGAATATAAAAACTCCGAAAAAAGACAAGGAACCGTATGTTAATTTATTTCGGTTTCATAATATTCCTGTTAACTGTATTTTCAACTACTAAAATAGGTTAATCAGTCATTTAAAAGAGTGGTAAGATTGTAGCCACAAGAGAAAGAGCTGAAGAAACGAGGCAGAAAGAAAAAGAATCAGAAGCAATCAACTCTTTCGGCCAGCAATCCTTTGGTATTTAAAGTTTTTTTATCTTTAATATTCGATTCCTATCAAGGGAAAGATAATAAATTAATAGCGAAGAATCCCATTAATTGCCGATAAGAACTGGGAAGCAACTTTATGAGTTTCCTGGCGTTACCTGGTATACGTCAAGCCACATATTTATTGTTTCCTGTTGGCACATGACTTGTGCAAAGATATTGAATCATAAAATCCGTTATGTTCTTTTGCTTCTTTTACGTTTATGTTGGTACTTCTAATTCAGCTAAGTTTATGAGTAAATCAGAATTACCGTTTGCAAAATACATACATGCTTGCAGAATTCAGGAAAACGTGTTGGCGATACAGCTTTTTGCAAGGAACTGTCAAAAGAACGAACATCGGATATAAATGCTTCTAAGACAATAGATTTTTCAACTGTTGCAACTTTGGTTCGTAGAGAACAATATATGGATACAATTCGATTTGAAGCTCAGCTGTAAGCTTTTATTTTAATTTCGATGATGTAGCCAACATAATCTGAGACTACCCCTTGCATTCCAATGTTGATGTTCAAAAATTTCTCACGTTTTACTACTCTTAGTGTGACAAAACGCTTACTGTTTTCTGAGTAGTTCGAACGAAAACTGTAAGCCTACAAAATATAGTTCAAAATATTTTAAAATTAAACAAAACTCTTCTTATAAGTTCAAAATAAAATGAGAAATTCAGATTTCTTGCGTTCCATCATCAAATTTCCTATAAAGCTAAAATGATAAACGTAAGATGAGTCCAGCCGATTTTTCTTTTTTCTCTGTTCAGTAGCCTAAAAGGACTTGAAACGTTTGAAGTAATTTTTGCACATTTTTTTATTCCATCGTTTCCAGTGCTGATGGAAATTCGGTATGGATAAGCGACCGAGATGCCCATGTGCATCTAAAAGATCATCTGATTAAATTCTACGAACGTATTTTGGATCTCAATCCTCTTGAAGCGTAATTTTTATCAAGTATATATTATTTTCGAAGATGAACAAGAAACTGGAGTATTTACTTTTTATGTATTTTCGACAAAGTAACGAGGCATCCTACTCTTCTTGTTCAAATTTACTGGTTTATTATACAAAAGAATTGTTGCGGATTTGATAGTTATGAATTTTCCTCGAACTTCGCTGTATCTTGAATTGGGGTTCAGATGCTCTTATTTCAAATGTTAGTTCGAGCATCTCTCGGAAGCTGCAACAGCACTTTGAAATAATTTGATATGTGGACAGCATGGTGGAAGTAGAATCCCAAAGCTTATAGGAGCAGTCCGGAATGTTAGTTTTATTAAGTGAAGTTACTTATTTCATTCATTTCGTATAGTTACCTTCACTGAGTATTCATGCAGTAGGAACCAGATGCAGCTTGGAAATAAGATTTCTTGATCTCGCATATTTAAATAGTTTGTATATTTCTCTTTCACACTTCTATGCAATTATACATGATCGAGTTGTAGGATCTCTTTCTCCCTACTGACCTACTGAAGAGTCATGAAAAATACTTTTACGATGGTTAGTGATCTCGTGAAAGTGATTTACTACTAAATCGGTATTGCCTTGAAAGGAAAAGTTTATTCTTCATTAGCCTAATACGAATCTCCATATTTTGTAACTTGTATCCATGTGTTTTATATTTTATAGCATACACAACCATATGAAAGTTTGTTGTAATCCAGGTACCAATCTGTATGAAGAGCACATGTTGTCACGAATCAACTACCTAATATAGGCGATCTGTTGATCCAAAACTATAACACTCAAGATTTACTGGTACCAAAAGCTCTAATGTCTATTCACAAACAGATTTATTCATTGTTATTGTGATCTTTGTTTCTCAAGATCTATGGATTCAAACAAAATTTTCTGACTTTTTAATAACGCTTTTCAGTTACCTTGAAGTTGATGGTGATACTTGAAAGCATAAAATAAGACTTCAATAATTCTCTCTAAACATCATGAGTTTTTTTGAATAATAACATAACTAGAAATACCACCATCAAGTTCAATCCATTTTAATAGCGACTGCAATTTAAATATTTTGGCTCTACACTGGTTCAGTTTTCTTGCATAACACAAAGATTTCAAATTTATGAAATTGGAAGATGTTGTATGAACAGAGTAATATTTAACAGTAATAGGCGAATTGCGCTAAAGATTTATGTATGTCTTTAATACCTGATTGTACATCATTTAGTCAATATTGCTACAAAAGGTTGGCCCACGGCGGTATAATCGGTTGTGGATTTTGCAAGTAACTCATAGCAACAGCGGAAATTGATAACCTGAAAATTTGTATTATATAATTATATTTACGACCAACCGTAGACAAACTGCGTAAAAAAAGCAACTGTAAATAAGCTCTGAAAGCTGGATCAAACATATGCTGCGAGATCGAGTTAACTAAAAATTATTTGCTGTACTTTTGCCTTACCCAAACCGAAAATGTTTTTTTAACCTTACAAAGCGTAACTACATGAACGAAGAATATTTTCTCTTGTCGCTTTCCTATTAGAATGGGTCCATGAATTTAAAATGGATTACAAAAGAGCTCACATGAAACTGCTAACAATTTGTTTTGCATCATCGCCCGTCCTCGCATTAGCAAAACTAATACAGGAACATAGAAGTGCTACCCAAGCGCACCATTTCATCTAATAAAGGATCAAATTAGAGTAGACTTGAAGATCAAAATTCTTTATTAACCATTCTCTATATACAAATAATAAATGTGCGTTGATCTACGAAAATATTATAAGTAATTTTCCAGACAAAAAATTCTTTCTCCTTAGCTCAAAAATAATAATCATTCATTTCATTTTCTCGCTCAGTGCAATAAAATGTATTAATGATAATCTTTTTCTTTTCAAAATCGTCAAAAAATATTAACGCAAATCTTACAGGCAATCTGACAGAACACTGGATGTTTTATGAAAACAACAAGTATTCTGCTCATTGCAAAATATTGTTAGCCATTTCAGAGAAGATAACAACATAAATTTTTAAAATGAAATGATAGAAAATAAAAAAACGTACTCTCATCATTAATCCACACATACTAAAAACCATTCCTAACACATTCATGTATTCAGGAATTGGATCATCTGTGAGCGAAAGAGATGATTGCGGATCCATAGGTTTATATCTGAAAAAGTGAAAATATTTAGAAATACCAATCAAAAGTTCATAAAATACATTCGCAGTCCACAAAACGGTTAGGAACCAACTTTTTCTAAGAGACATTGGGACTAAAACTCAGATTCGTTTCTACTAGGATATTGGGACTAAAAAACGCTACATAGAATCTAGCAAATTGGAAGTAACCTCACCTTACTATTCTGCCTGGCCTTTTTACATCGCCGTTCTGCATATTCATTTTCGTGCAAGGACAATCAGCACGAAACTGCAATTTCCATTCGTTTATAATGTTAGTGCAGCACATCATTTCATGCAATGTAAGAGTGATTTTGCAACATACGTGCGCTTCCAATTAATTTTCAAATTCGGAATTGTAAAATTTCTTTTAAGTCCCGCATGCAAACATTCGGTGAATATTCACTTTTTAATAATATACTTCAACCTGCCATGGGAAATGGCTATTTTAAAAATTTGTCACAGTCACAAGTTTTTACTCTTTACCATGATTCTTGGATTTTGTAATCAAAGAAATATTTCAAGTTATTGAGGCATTACAATTTTAACAAAGTCATCTCAAGTTAAGAAACAAACAACAAAAAGATTTTTGATAACGAATTAAACGTAATCTAACCAAACTAATGAAATAACATAAAAAGAGCAAAACTAAATAAACAACATAGCAAAATGAAACTCATATATAGTTCTTGCAAATTTTGCAGAAATTGTGTACAAATGCCCTCAAAATTTAACACTCATTTTAATTTATTAAATCTACCTGCTTTCGGATAACAGTTTTACACAGTGGAGTACTTTACCCATATGTTTAAATAACATTCATAACATGAAATTGTAGTTGAAAACATAAAAAGTTTAGTGCAGTAAAAATCAAGAAATTCTTGAGGAAACAGAATCTAAAAAAGTTAAATCTTCGGATGCTTTTTTCTTCTGTACTGTACCGCCAAGGGTATCAATAAATCTTTGCGCAAGTATGTCTTCTTGAATATGTCTTTTTAAAGATCGCTGCATTATTTCGACAATTTCTTTCGCAAAAACTGTTCGCAGCACGGGGATGAGTTTTGCTGAGAGTTTTAGGTCGCTCGGTGTAACAATCATATTGTCCATAGCAACGGTTACATTACCCGCTTTTTCGATATAATCTGGTAATGGTGGTACCTGGAACTAAGCACAATTATTGCTTGGTTTATGCGAACAAGGTAAAATCGCAATAAATAAAGGTACATTTGTAACATGTTTTCCGGAAAAAAATCCGCTTTTAATATTCTAATTTGTATTCTCCGTCTAAACTCCTTGCAGTTTCACAAATCACAAATAAAATGAGAAAAAACACGAATAACAAAAAATAAATGACAGAAATTCCCAGTTTAGCTTCCCGCAGCTTGTAAATCTCCGACAAAAATTTAAATCAAGAAAAGTAGAACACAAACCTTCGGATACTTCGCACTAAAATGTGTCAGGACTAAATTCTTCGCACCCATCTGTGTAGCAACATCATAAGCTTGCTTCATTGTACTATGTTTCTTATAAAGGGCATGTGCCTAGAAAATTAAAGAATACAAATTTGATTTCAAAAAACTTGTTCCAGAATCTTTAAATCATTATAAAGCCAGGAGAGAAGAAATCCATAAATAAATAGAAAGAAAGAACTATTTCAGATCCTTTCTACAGAGCGCTTAGATCACCAAATAAAATAAAAAACCTCTTCATCATCCGCAAAAGTCGATTCATGAACAAGAACTAGGGCATCTTTTCCATGATTAACAAGCTGCTTACAAGGCATTGTGTCACCGGAGAAAACAAATTTCCGGTCTTTCAAATCAGTAAATACATAACCAACAGCAGTTCTTGCATGATTCACCTGAAATGGTAAGCTATTTCTATTAAATTTTGGACAGTTATAAAATGAACGCCACATAAAACAGCAATTCATTAAAAAATTCGCCATGCAATGAAAAAAATAAGAAATTGTATTATTCAATACAAAAATCCCCGATGATTCTACCATTGACTTCAAGAATGGATTGTTGGGAAATCAAAAATACAAAAATGGGTAAAAGATACCTTAACTGCAACGACACTTTTAAATCCAAGATACTCTGTGTTTGCAATTTCAGAAGGCATTTCACCAGTCAAATCGACTGCCTCCACTGAACCTCCTTTCTCCTGAGAAAGCCTACAAACCAGAAATAGTGATTCAGTAGAAAGCAATTTTAAACGATTTCAAAATAATCTTTCTACAAATTATACACATGCTTTACTTTGCATTTTAGAAGTAACAAAACTTACGTCCATAATATCTTAGAGATATCCACGATATGCATATCCCGTGTATAGTTACCAAAACTACGATCAACATCACGGAAAACTTTCAAAACATGATTGCCACCAGCCACAACTAATGGCTTGTACGTTATGCCTAAAGATTATCAATATAATATAAAATTTACGAAACATCTAAAACAGAGAAGTATTAAAATTTAAGAAGCTAGAAATAAAATCCACCTCTTTTCATAAATAATTCTTTTCGACATCGAACAATTGTAAAAATTCCATGATAATGATCCTGATGACCGTGTGTAATGAAAACTGCATTTAGTTTCAATAACAGATCTTCACAGACTGTGTCACCAAACAAAGTGCGTAATTGACCTGGAAACATACGGCCTGGCACCTTCATTCCAATTAAGTTTCGAAAAAATGAACTCTTGAAATTTCTACGATCGCTTGTCAATTATGAATTCTGTATTTTTTCACAGCCCTAATTATAAGAAAAGAAAGAAACCCAGAGTTGTGGAATGCATATCATAACCTAATAAAATATTTAAACCACATTAAGACGTCCAATTTAAAAAACTTTTAAACGGATGGTACTGAACTAATGACCAGCTTTTAAGCAATGAAAAACACAATAAATGAACAAACAATTAAAAAAACTAACCGTACGATCCTTCGCCGCAATCAACAAATACACAAGAATTCTCGTTAAACTGAAGAAAATATGCACTAACATTGCGGAAACTAGTAGGCACGGCTGATGATGTACCAAGAAAACAAATCCGGGGCCAGGTGTCTGCGCTTTCTAGCAAATTCGATGCTAAGAAATTTAACTTCATGTAGTTGATGGAACTGCACAGCATATATATCTTATAGATTTTTTGATATAAACTTTTTGATTTTTTGATAGTAAGAACAATATTGTGAGCCCTTCAAAAGCAAATTGTGTTCATATCGATAGCATTTATCATCGAAGATACAATACAACAATAAAAATTTTTCCCTGCACTCGACATCCCATTAAATTCCGACTCTCAGCGGAAAGACTTTTACAAAATGGAAAACAGATAAAAAATTTAACAAATAAATTGATAGCTGAAAAACGGAACTTACTGCACGTGAATAAATTAATAGCTTCGGAAGTTGCTGAGTCTTCCTTCAGTTGTAGCAACAAATCAGTACGAGTTAACGATACGTTAGGTGGTGATGAATCTATATTGACAGGTTTTCGCAGAAAATATCGCTGGAATGGTCTAACATAGAGACAGTTACCGTTCTTTTCGCAATCATCATCCTAGAAAAGATAGCCTTAGATATAAATTTAAAATCTGGTGTCACTGTTAACTTCCTTTTTTCGAGGACAAGCTAAAGAAGAAGAAATATAACGAAAACCAAATCTATATCAATTAAGATGAATGAAAAGATCATGTCACTAATGTTTTCTTTCACAGAACGATAATTTTAATAAAAATGAAGAACATATATTATTAATGATTTGAAAATCCTAAGGGCTCACTATTCTGCATCCGTAACTTCTTCAAAAAAAAAAAAAGCAAAAAGTGATCTGTGACATATCTTGTAAAACTTTTAATTACCTGCTGTATCGTACCATTGAATCCTTTTGGATGCAAAGGAGGAAACAACTTTGGGCAAATGTGATTCAAGATAACATTGATACGATACATTGCCTCCATGTGAGGCAGACATGGGCCGGTGCCATTAACAATGATATGCTCCACGCTTTCACCAAATGAAGCCATCCATGATCTGTATTCATCATTACTCAGTACCGAATTTTCAGTGAAATGAACGATATACCGCAAACTTTTGTTTTGGCTATTATAATCCTATAAAAATACATTATTAAGAAAAAGTTTGAACTATACGAAGACGGTATTAAATGATAAAAACATTATGAGAGAGAAACGAAAATTCGAAATGTAACTGAAATTTACATCATCTTTTTCACATTTAATAGAAATTTGCCACTTACTCGAAGTAAAGTATTATTCTGCAATGATGGGAGCTTTCTTAGGTCACTGCATTCAACAATAAGACAAGCATGCAATGGCTTAGCCTTTACATCGCTTAAGACTTCTTCTGCCTGTAGTAAGACCTCATTCATTTATCTATTTTGCACCATTATTAGTCAAGTTTTCGGTTTTAGTTTTCATTTAATTTCCGATTGCCTAATATTTATGTTAAACTTCACTAAAACGACTGTCATAGAATAGTGCTTATCAGACGAAGTATCAAACATCCTTTCAAAAGAATAATAATGTGATACCGAAAGTTTGACTGGAGATATAACAAAATAAAGATTTAATTTAATAGAGGTAATGAATCCAATTTTGTCTCATAAAACTAAAAATCGAATTCTTGATGTCTTCATTTCCATTCTACATTATCTTTACCAGAAATTTATTTGTTCACTTTTTTAAATGTACATGCCAATGCAATTAAACGTTATATGGTTCTGGGTAAGGAAGCGACACGTCATAATATTTGAATGTTGCATTGAAGCACCCATGAAATTGTATACGCTGTTTAGATACAAAAAGTAATTCATAGAGTTCTCATAATCGTATAAAAACCAAAAACAAACCTTAATAAAACGTCCATCAGACAGCGTAATATTTTCACCATCCTTCAGCTGCTTCATGTGAGGACCACTGGGGATTTTCAGCTTCTTAATTTTTTGGATGTCCAAGGGCCTTTGCAGCGGCTTTAATTCAACCAAGAAAGCTATATCTAGCTAAAAAAAACTTGAGAAAAATTTTTTCGAAATGGAATCATATTGCATTGTAATTTACCTATTTACAATTACCTATTTTCACTTTCGTTCAAATTCGGTCTTTAAAAATTTACTTCATTTCTAAATCTAATTCGTTTACATCTTTGAAATGTTTATAAAAAATGCAAACCTTTTCCTGCAATGATCGGTGAGGAGTAGAAAATGTCGACACTGGTATAAAATGCACAGTCAATGCATCATCTGAGTAGAGGCCGCAGCTTAGTGGACGTTCTTCCACATGCAAACCGAATTATTCATTTAAATTTCAATATATTCTATCGAAAAACAACAAAGAATTAAATCAAACCCAACTAGCGATAAAAGAAAAAATCCGATAAAATAAAACTTTAGTCCTGATATAAAATTTGAACTGATCGGTTGGAATTACTGCAATCCAAGTTTTTTGACTTAAAAAATCTACAAGCTACATAACATTGGAAAAAACGAGATATGCAACACGAAATGAAGTAAAGAAATAGCTTCGAATCTCAACATTTCTTCTTTGAATGTTATACATTAAGTAATTTAAATGTAAGGATCGTCCTTATTTCAACGAAAATTAGATTTTAAATTTGAAAACTATACTTTGGTGGTCACGGTTGACGGAAAATCAGCATCAGTATGATCATTTTGGGACTCAAAATACTTCATCTTGTTATGAGAACCATGCAACCTGATAACTCGATCAAGTTTGGATGATGATGAAGCTACTGGCGTTTTCAGCAATCCTGATACGCCGGCAAAATGTTCCCATGTATCTAAAAATTTGCGTAGAGTTACCAACTCAGTTGAATGTGCTTTAGATAGATTACTTAAGTTTGATGCGGTACTTCTAATAAAAGTAATTCCCACAATATATCAACAGACGTTTAATAATTCCCACAATATATCAACAGACGTTTAATAATTCCCACAATATATCAACAGGCGTTTAAAATTTTAATAATATCAAGCTAAACAAGTCTATTGCAAATTAAGATACAATAAGGCAAATTACTCCATAATTTGCTAATTCACGAGGTAATTTTAAGGCAAATTACCTCGTGTAAAGAAGATATCGGTAAGATTAATAGCTTTCAAACGATTCGAAGCCAGGAATCGTGAGGTGCCTTCCGGACAATTAAACAAATAATCTTTGTAATTAGTATGAATAACGACACATGGCCTAAGATGGGTTGTTCCATTGCTTATAATCTGCAATAAAATACAGACATTTACAAAGATTTTACAGCAGTTAAGAGAATACTGGGAATAAAATTCTTAAAAACTTCAGCATTGTCGTCTTCGTACATGGTTCTAAATTATTAGTTTTTAAATTATTGTAATTATTTTAAAAAACAAACTTCGATTGATACACTAGATGGGATTGCTGGAGGTGTTTTTTTGTTCATTTGCTCTATGTCTGCCAGTTCTTTTGTTAAAATTTCCACAGAGGACAACGCTTTCTTACCAAGATAAGTGGTGTGACTGTGCCTAAAAAACTATGACAGTTAGTGCATAATGGAAAATCTCTTCCCAGTGAAGCTACATATAGTTACTTTTTAATGCCAGAAAATACTCCTTGATGCATTTGAATACCTGGCAAGATATTTTCTGTATTCACTTATTTGTCGATTCAAGGCTTGAACAATTTCTTCAATATCCTGTTCCTTTTTAACTGAAAATAGTACAGACCATAATTTCGGGGAGAATATATTAAGTGCACTTCTTACCTGTACCGCCTTTAAAATCGTTTAAAAAAAGTGAAGTATTTCAGTATTCCCAGAAGTAATGCTATCTATAACAAGCTCAGTTTCAAACGAAGAATTTATGTCAACTTACTAATACTATTTTTAATGTAAAAGACCTGAAAGGTATTTCTTTTGAAGTAAGGAAATGTCGCAGATGAGAAGTCGAGAAGAAATTTTTTGCAGCAACGAAGTAACTCGTCCAGATAACATTCATCGGTAAGAGATATCAACCCAGTGCTTCCAAATAAAACTGAAATCTCACTTTAGCAGGAAAAGAAAACTAAAGCATTATTCAATCAAATGAAAATACTCTCAGCATTTTTTTTAACAAACTCTAATTCTAATAACTGATGAATGCAGCCTTGGGTTCAGGAAAAGAAAGCTTGAAGATATCGGCCTAAAAACCAAAATGTATCATTCATAATACCTTAGAATAAGTCTCTCAGATTAGTACGATTTCTTGATCAATGCAACTCATATGTCTTTTACAGAAATCGTGACCCACTCGAGTATATTATCACTCCAGAATGCAACCACCAGTCGAATATCAAATCTCCCTGATAAGAAGCATCAGGGAGAGCCCACACACAGAGAAGTTGACTCCGTTAGATTTCGAAATTACTGGTATGCAAATTTGTGAATCTCACAAGCATCAGTTTGTATTTTTATTTCGTGCAGGGATTTCTTTCGAGAGGAATTTGAATTCTTTTATTGGGGGATCATCAAGAATTACTGCATCTTTCCGTTCGCTTTTACAAATCAGAATCTCTCATTGAGTTTGTCCAAAAAGGAATTTTTTTATTTTTCAACAATTTGATATTCAAATAATTGTTGGAAATGAATTGGCTATTTTCATTAAAGATTCATTTAATTTTGCTCAAGTCAAATTTATCCAAGCAAATTATTTCTTAAAACTTATTTTCTAGCAATTATCATATCACAATTGAAGCTATGGTTGCACGTATTATGAAGCTTTCGGTTCTACGTTTGTTTCTTTATCTGCTTTATCAATCGCTTCCTTTTTTGGCGAAGATTGTGCAGTTGGCGCGGCACCCAAAATACTAGTCTTGTATTGGCTTAAAAGACCTTCTCCACCTTCTTCGTTTTCCGTCCTTGAAATTGGTTTTTCCCAATCATATGGATATTCCTGTAATAGATGCAAGCATGTATTTAAAAATTTCAGATTTATTTTTTCGAAGAAAGAAATCTCATCGTTCAAATTCAGCTCAAGACAATAAATTCAAAAAATAATGGATAAACAAATTTCTCCAAACCTGACTCTTTGTTTCCTGAATAGCAATACGCATCAAACTATAAATTTTTTCATAATCAGGTGCGTCGAAAAATTTCGTCTTATCGCATATTTCAAGTATCTCAATATATTTTCGTGGGCAACCGCCGAATAATCTTTTTAAGCCTTTATCTTTACGACATTGCTTTTTTAATACGCCGATAGCATTGATTTCCTTAAATTGATAAACATTCGCTTGTTTATTTATTCTCACTTACTGCACATCAATGCATCATTTGCTAATGCGTAAGTCATTTTACGATGAGAATTTGAAATTTCAACGCCTACTTTCCTGTTAAAAATGAAGTTTTCAACATGTGAAATGCTTCCAATATCATATGTTATTTTTCTCATTTCTTCAATCCTCTCCAAATATTTTCATAGATTATTTAGCATTTCGTTATTACGAAGAACTACTATTGCTACTATACGAAGAACTATTGCAACCAATTATTAAATTTATACATTTATTGATCTTTTTTATGAAAAATTTTTGGTAATGATTTACTATAAATAAACTTCTAAATTGTGCACATTTTTCAGCACTTATATTCATCATTTGTTAATAGCTTAATTAATTAGTCAGGTTTTATTACATATTCAATTATTACCGTCATATTCTTCCAAGGTAGCTTTCCATTGGTAAGTTCGACAACCATATACAACCATGATTCTACATCATCTTTCCGACATAGTTCACGCAATATGTGAGCCGATAATGGAGCATACTTTATGGTACCACGAAATCCAGTCACTGCTCGAGGATTTCTCATCGTGCCATCTTCATGGATATATAATCGAGCCATACCAAAATCAAGGACGTATACCTGGAGCGTTTTTGGTAATCAATTTACTTTGATCAGTTAATTTAATCAATTAATTTTAATGTTGAACTCTGAAAACTGAGATACGAATAAGATCTTTAGTTATTGATAATATTTTATCATAATCTAGCTGTATTTACCAATATATGAGAAGCTAACATATCAAAACTATCGAGGTTACTAGAGGTTTTTCTCATTCACTATAGCTTAATTGAATTATTAATTGCTTTCTAATTACTATTGTATAAGTTTCAAAACTCTAGAAATTTTAAGAAATCGATACGTTCCGTAATTCGTTGACTTCGGGTCTACCGATAGCAAAATTGCCTGGTTTAACATCTCGATGCAAATAGCCGACATTGTGCAAATCCTCCAGTGCTTCCAAACATTTAATGCCAACACTGATTGCTGTCCCCAATGAAAATTTTTTATTTTCAGCGTTTAATCGTAAGTCCTGCATAATCCATCCTTACAAATGTTGTTAAAATGAATTTTATTACATACATGTTGCTTGTAATATACATCAGTGACCAATCAATACCCATGTTAATTTCGTGTTTAATGACATTACATCATTGCTGTAAAACATACAACAGCTTTCATCTCTATCTCTATGTAATTAGCAATTTAAAATAAACTATTAACCTGTAGCGATTTTCCAACCATAGTCATAACAATGTAGAAGAAATCTTTATGTCTGCCTTTATCCTCAATGGTGCAAAAATGTCGCAGACGATCTTGCTCTTTCAGCTTATTCAATACCGTTAGTTCCATTTTCAAGAAGCCAACTTTTTCATGAACGCTTTCTACCTGGATGATTTTGAAGTTATTTTTTATCTTCTATGCGATTTTTTAAATTTGAACTAATCAATGTGTCTGTAAAACAGCCATTTAAAATCATAATTAATCCTAAAGTAAATTACCTTGAGCGCATATTTCTTATTATCCTTGGAACAAATATATACAGCACCGAAGGCACCTTCACCAAGTTTTCCATCAATTCTCCATCCTTCCACAATACTACCAATTTCAAGTTGTATTAATTCTCCCATCTAATTTCAGCAACACCCACTAATTTTGGCTTTTTAAAATTAACAATTTGAAAAGATGAAATGATGGTATGCAACACTTTTAAATTAATATTGCTACCGGATCCGTTATGCCCCAGATCTACCGTTTTTGCAATAGAATAAATTAACAATAAATTGCTGAACTTAACATAATATTTTAATACCAATTACTACAAGCTCAATGTTCAAATTTTATTACTCACCATCGTTAAGAATTTAAATAATTGTTACTGAGAATATTTTACTTTAATATTCATTCAACTTTGAAAATAATAGCAATGGTTTAATGACTATTTGTGGTACTTCGATCTCTAGTTAAAACGGTTCTGTCACTGCTAACTTTATTCATTATTTAATTAGTTGAATATAATGAGCGTTTAATGAGTTTAACATGATGAATTGAATATAATATAATTAATAATGATAATGAGATAATGAGCTAATGAATAATGATAATGAGATAGTGAGCTGTTAAAGATTTTGTTACCAATAATTGGTTAAGCTCTTAACATAAAATTTTAAATCGAATATTTCAAGTATTTGAACTTTTCATTTTTTTCATATTTTTATTTAAACACTTCTATTTTTGCCGTATTCAATGACATTTCAATTCCTGGCAAGATATTGTGATCTTTGCTGTGATATGTTGCATTTTATATTTTTTATTCGCTCTTCCCAAAATACATTCTCTTCAACCTAAATTACTAAAATTTCTCACGCCATCAGTAGTTTCCCTTTCATCGAATGATTGGTTGTAAAATCAAAAGATTTAACAATTTTGTAGCTCATCTTTCGCTCCTACAATAGGAAGAGAAATATGATCCGATATGCATCCTTGATTTAGCCCCATTCTCTCCGTTACATTTTGACATTTCAGCAACTCATAATTCCAAAAATATTTTAATTGAAAAGATTCTATTGAAACTACTATGTATGCTACACAAATTTATCCACCTGAAATTAAAATTTCGGATCATAGAGTTTAAAAATGTAATAAAACAGAAATTATGAAAGACAAAAATATTTAATGGGGGCTAAATTTCTTAATCTATCAAACTATTTCCAATTGTAATTTTTAAATTAAATTTAACCATATCAGAGGTATTTTTCATTTCGTATATATTACTGTTCGTTAAATTACATGCTAGTATCAATGAAGAGCTATCGGTCTCTTCGAAATTTGATTATAACTTATTAAATTATAGCCAAGAATTGTTAAAAATATAAACGTTGGGAGAGATTTAACGAATTTCGAAAGTTTGAATAAATTTAAATTTTTAGAAATCAAATTTCTTAATTTTATTTCGATTGAATAAATACTGCAAAAATTCAGATCTTCATAAAAATGAATTAAATCTTGGTTAGAAATAATCTGAAAAATTGAATTGATTCACAAATCTGAAACGATAATCAGAGCAAAAACTAGTTTGCAGGAATAACACCAAATATGTCAACCGGCTAAATGTTAAAAATTTCAAACTGGAATAACAAATAGTGTTTATTTTGTGGTTTTAATGAAGTTCTTAATTTATAAGAATTTTTTTACAATGATAGAAATTTGAATATTATGAACTTCTCATCTTCATTATTCTCTCATAATTAATTTAATTAATTAAATTATCTTTTCAACGAATTATTTAAGTTATATTATTTATTACGTGACAATTTTCAGATTATCAATGAATCAAGAAATATGAAATCATATCAGCTTTGAAATATTTTGAAGATCCTTCATTTAAATGATTGACTTATGTCGACGAAATTCAACAACAAGGTTAAAAACAGATTTTCATCGTGTAAACATTCGGATTGATCGCTTTGAATTAGATATAAAAGAGAGAGAGAGAGGGAGAGAGAGGAGGAAGAGTGAAAACAACCATTTAGAATATTTACAATGATTTTCATACAATCGAAATAGATTTAAAATGGATGAGTGAGCTGCAAAAACTACTTCCGAGTTAGAAGATATATTGAAAGGGAAAGGTTTGCAAAGTGATCGAGTCCAAATTATTTTGTTGAACTAGATTTTTCGATCCCATTCCCTCTAAAATGAAAAAGCATTAATATATATGAAAAGTTGTATAAAAATATTTACATGTTGTAGACTTCAATTATTTACAACAATTTTTTTTTTTAGGTATTTTATATCAATTTATTTTTAAGAGAAATTTACTTACAGTTAAAATATAGATTACTAATTTTTAAATTGCTATCAAACAATCATTCTTATCGGAGAATTATCTATTACCAAAATATTTATGGTAATCAATAACGTATGTCTTACTGTAACCTTCAACGCTAAAGATTAATGTATCATTGAAACAACGTGATAAAAAGTTTTGTGTGTTAATTTTTATTAAAGTTAAAAATTTTTTAACACATCACTAATTAATTAATATTTTGCAAAAATAGTATTCATTACGAAATAATAAATAATTTATTGATTCAAAAAAAACCTGACATATTCAGTATGAAATATTAATTGAAATATCGTTGCAAATACGATGTCATATAGTATTGTTGTCAATTTTTCGTACAATAATTACGGTCAATTTGTTAAGAATAATAAATATATGGCTGTCAAATTCAATAAAAATTTCTAAATAATATTTTGAAAATATTTGTCGTAAATATCATAAAAAAGTATTTTATGATATCATAACATAAATAATACAATTTTTTCATATAAATAAATGAAATTTGTTGAGGAAAATGCGATTATGCGATTGTATTTTATTGTTAGTATCATTTTAAGATGAGCATTTTGATAATTTCGGAGATTTAATTTTCATTTTCAACATTTTATCCATTTTAATCTTTCGTGTTAAGTTTTATTCTTTGTTTTTAAAAAAGTTATTTGTTTATCAAATAAGAAAGATAATGTGAAGATATGAACTTTTTATCATTAAGTTATTTGTTTATCAAATGAGAGAGATAATGTGAGGATATGAACTTTTTATCATTAAGTTATTTGTTTATCAAATGAGAGAGATAATGTGAGGATATGAACTTTTTATCATTAAGTTATTTGTTTATCAAATGAGAGAGATAATGTGAGGATATGAACTTTT